>LPNX010781098.1:785438-798728 GCA_001517045.1 Pseudotsuga menziesii | reverse complement strand
ATATTGCAATGTACACGTTAACAAATTTCTAAAAATTAATATCTTCACCTACTATAAAGAACTCAATGTTCTATTGAACATTCGAATGTAGTTGCATTTCTCTTTCATACGATGAAGTGTCTTAAAAAGGGGGAATAGAATTTGGACAAGCCAAGTATCATGTTCATGTCCCATATAAGCCTTTGTTAAGATGCAATTTGACCGGTATCTGGGGAATTGAGAAGTAAGCTTCGATGTATCTATTAGAAATATATTTGATTCTTCGTACTTATTTCCATATTTGTACCACACATCACTTAACATTTTCTCATAAAATTGTATCACACTACATTATTTGAATTTTGTTTGGAAGTGACAATGAGACCTGTCCCATATGAATTCAAAGTCACTTGTATCGGTATTTGATTTTTCAACTACTTGTTGAATGTTTTTACATTGTATTTAATTCCAAAAAATACATATCACATTTATACATTCATTTAATGCATACAATAAGATAAAAGATAGAGCATATCTCATGCTTTGTTGGCTATTATGAGATTATTTCAATTAATCGTAATTGAGTTAATAATACAAACTTACAAAAAAATGAAATGAGAAATCAAATTTCTGATAGTTCAATGTCACTCACTTATGACCAATCTTGCACTACCCTTAATACCACTTAGCACTCATTAGCAATTAATTTTGTGTTTTAAAACAATTGCAACTTCAATTATATGGGGTTTTATTTCAAAAATTACATATTGCATTGATAAACTCCTCATATTAATGAATATAGGCTAATAACAGTCAATAATTTATTTCATGTCTTATTGGCGTATCTGAGATTATTGCAATTATAAACTATTAACTTAAGAATACACATTTACAATAAGTTGTAGATTGGGAAATCGAATTCCTATACCTTTCAAAATCATTCATCTATGACTCATCATGCTTTAATCTAAATTCTAGTACACTTAGCACTCATTATCATTGAAGTAATATTTTTTGTAAGAAATGTGCTTTTATATAGATGGAGGTTTAATTCAAAATTTATGTGTCACTTGTATTAATGCATATAGATCAATAAAACTAAAGAGAACTTCATTCCTTGTTGGCTTTTGTGAGATGATTTAAATTACAAATAATTGATTTAAGAGTATGTAATTTAAAAAATATTTTGAATAGAGAAATCAAGTATTGTAATGCACTTGTATTAATACATATAGATAAATAAAACTAAAGAGAGTTTCTTGCATGCTTTGTTGGCTTTTATGAGATGATTTAAATTACAAATAGTTGATTTAAGAGCACAAATTTAGAAATATTTTGAATGGGGAAATCAAGTGTTGTATGATGCAAAAACTTGTCAATCTAAAAGCAATTATAAATAATACTAATAATTGTATTTATATATCATTGTCAATTATCATCTATCTATAAAAGTTATAAAATCATACAAATTAATTCACCAAAAAATGTGTCCAACTTGTATTGAAATATTGCAATGTAATCGTCAACAAATTTCCGTAAAATAATATCTTCACTTAATACAAAGAACTCAATGTTCTATTGAACATTCGAATGTAGTTGCATTTCTGTTTGGTATGATGGAGTGTCTTTAAAAAGGGGAATAGAACTTGCACAAGCCAAGTATCGTGTTCATGTTCTATATAAGCCTTTATTAAGATACAGTTTGACCGATATCCGAGGAATTGAGAAGTAGGCTTTGATGTATCTATTAGCAATACATTTGATTCTGTGTACTTATTTCCATATTGGGACCACATGTCGCTTAGCCTTTTCTCATAAAACTGTATCATACTACATGATTTGGATTTTGTTTGCAAGTGACAATGGGACCTATCCCATATGAATTCAAAGTCACTTGTATCAATATTTGATTTTTCAAGTACTTGTCGAATGTACTTGTTAGTAACATTTGATGTCCATATCACAACATCATAATGTTTTAGGCAGTATTTTAATACTTCTAATTGAAAAGGCCTACAAAAGTAGGATCTATCACCAAGCTCACAATCTGGTTTTCTTTGAATTTGACAACTCGTTTCATCTTTGGAATACGACGAGAAGAATACTCCTTCCATTTCAAAGATCAACAAGATCTTCCGACTGATATTAACTCCCATCTGCATTGCTACCACATATATAACATTAACATATTTTCACTTCAAAACTTCATTGCTTAATGGCATCAAAACATATCCAATTTATTTCCACTCCCAAACAAACAACTTAATGAAAAAAATAAAAGTAATTTCCATGGAATAGTCTTTTTATACAAACACATTCAACTACTACTCAAATCACTAATTTTTAAGAATTGTAATGAGATAAACTACAATTTAAAAATATAATTACAATAGTCAAATTCGTTTGAACTAATTATATGTTAATATCTACATACTACCTAAATTTACAGTTTTTAAGTTTAAATCAAGCAAACTATTTATATGTTCATTTTTACATACAACCTCATACGATATTTTAATTTTCAAGAAATTATAAGAAAAATTCATATAAGCACATTGCAATGAAATTCAAATCACAATTTAAAAATATAGTTACAATGGTCCAATTCAAACCAATTATATGTTAATTTATACACACCACATAGATTTACAATTTTTTAAATTTCAATTAAACAAGCTAATTATAGGTAATTTTTACATACAACCTGATATGATTTTCCATTTTTTTAATTTCTAAGAAATAAGAAAATTTCATATGATAACATTGAACTAACATTCAAATCACTGATTTGTAAGAGTTATAATGATCAATTAAGTCGCAATTGATAAATAAACTGCAATTGCTCGGACATAGTAATTGTACCTTAATTTATACATACAACCTAATACAATTATTTAATTAATATGGAATACTACATTTTTATGCAAACACATAAGACTATTATTCAAATCAGTAACTTTTTATAACTCAATATCTCAATATAAATAAACAAAATAATAATATGTTAATTTATAATAATGACACAACAACAATCCTTATATGAGTATTATGAAATAATATTGACATTAAATTGATAATAAAATAAAACACAGTAATAACACATCACATGTAGAATTAAGTCATCAAATGTACAATGACCAAGAATTTATATTGTAAACTTCAAGATTTTGTTTATAGAGGAAATGAATAACAGTCATCTTAATGTACTATTAAAAGTCATTGAATATTCTTCAAAATATCTCAAACATCGGGTGCCTTGTAGAATTTATTCAATAAGCTCCATAGATCAGCGACCAACCATTTATCCTCATTCTTTCCATCAAACGAAGGGGCAATAATCACATTTTCTTTGGGATTTTCTTTCTTTGTCTCCATTGAACAATCCACTAGAATAGTGTTAGTAGCATCATATTGAGAATACATTCTCCACACTTTTTTCAGATGTTTTTTGTATAGAGCTTGTGTTGGATTATCAATGGCATTTTTTCCCCTTTGTTGTTTGCAATCTGAAGCAGTCCATGTAAACAAAAATTTAGCTTGTAATGTTTCTGAAACCAGCTTTTTCATAACTCTTGTTGTGTTTTGTTTCAAAGATGTCGTCCAAATTGCAATGTCAAGAGATCCTCTTCTGGAACACATTTCAAGAAATGTTTTTGTATGTGGACAAAACCAAAATGATTTTTTCTCTATCGTGTAATTTGCCGCCCTTCCCATTTTCTCAATAAATTCTTTTTGTGATGCATCACCATCAACGCTCTGATAGAAAATGTTATTCAATTCAAAAATAACTAATTTATTTTAACTTATAATAGCTGCAAAACAATAATGGATAACATAGCTAATTCATTTTATTCATGCTACATAAATTATTAATAAAAAAAATTGTTGAAGAAATACACTCACTTTGAGTATTTTTTGTACTAGTTAAAGATAAGCCACACTTCTCTTGTATTGTCTTCATAGAACCTAGAGCCAAAATAACAAACCTTCAATCAAATACCAATAATACTTCTTTTAATCAAATTTTGTTTTATAAGACATATTTTATGTGTAATTGAAAATAAGAGACATGTGAAGTACCTGATATGATATCATGTTCTTGACTATGGATTTGTTTCACATTCCCTTGATCATTGTCTTTTTTCTCCTTATTTGCCACTCTAATAAACATATGAAATGTTATAAAATGTATCAACGAATAAAATTCATTAAATAAATAGACATACAATAAATCATATTAAAGAGCTATGATGGTATTATGTTTTTCATTATAGTTCTTTGGCACATTCGCTTGATTCATGTACTCATTCTCATCGTTTGTAACTATAACCAATATATGAAATGTTATGAATTATACATGAACTTTTTTTTCTAAAATCAAGAGAAACACCAAAATAAGCACACTATATGATATCATGTTTATTATGCCAATTGATATTCCATCTCCAAAATTAATTGCAAAGCTACATGGTTAATGTCTTGTTCTTATATATATTTAAATACAAACATTCCAAAATATTATGACATGTGGAAACAAATAAATTTTAAAAATAATAAGAACAAAAAAAATTATGTACCTAGTGTGGTATCTTCTTCTTCCTATATTTTCATCTCCAAACGTTCTTCAACATTGTGCACATTATGTTGATCATTGCTTTGTTGCATAGTGTCGTTATTTGTTTCTTTACAATATCCACCATTAGTATTTATAGTAAACAACTTGCTAGTCAAAATATCTTAACAACGAAAGAAACAAAATAGTTATAGTAGTTATAGTAAACAACTTCTTAATCAAGATTTCTAAACAACAAAAGAAACAAAATAAATTATGTACCTGGTATGGTATATTCTTCGTCTTGTATTTGCATCTCCAAAATTTCTTCAACATTGTGCACACTATGTTGATCATTGCTTTGTTGCAAAGTGTCATCATTGTTTTCTTTACAATATCCGCCATTAGTAGTTATAGTAAACATCTTGTTAATCAAGATTTATAAATAGCATAGAATACAAAGAATCACTAGAGAAAGAACAAAACAAGTACAATACGTGGATATTCCAACATCAATATATTAGATATTGGTTTTTGCAATTGGAAGGATTCTTGATTAGTCAACATGGTAGTCCTTTGTAACTCATTTTCTACGACACATGCCATTCTTCTTCCATATGTACAGCAAGCCTTCTATAAATTTGTCCCCGCATAAAGAGAAATAATCAAATTTAGATCACTATGTTGTTGATGAATTTGTAATAATTCTTCCCAGAATTCAAAATCTCTCTCATTTTCATCAGATATGTCTCTAAAAGTGTGAGAGTATCTTGAGGCCTCTAAAGTTTTTGACTCTTCACTATAGAAATGTATATTTAAAACTATATCATAACTATAGTTATTTTGTTCTTTATATTCATAAATACCGGTAGCCATTTTATAGTTGACATTTGAGTCCTTGACAACAATCTCCAGAGCTTGGCGTACATCCTTACAAGAACAAATTTCTACTAAGATAATCATAGTAAAATCTTTCAACCCATTTTTTTCAATAAAAAATCGAAACAATTCAATATAGTGATCCTTAAGGAATGATTCATATTTCAAAGCCAATTTATCCAACACAACAAAGTCAGTGTATAACATTGGTTGAAACTGAGAAGGAAAAGAGTGCAAAAGTGTTGACAAGAGGCTAGGACCCCCATAATGAAAACCGAATTCAAAATTGTTCTCAATTTCCTGTATATCTGTCGATGCATCAATTATTCTATCAAGGACCACACAGGCTTGTGGATAAAGGGACTCTATTTTTGTATTTCGTGATCCGTTTACATATTTACACCCTTCCATTGTCTTACCAAAGTTGGAAAATATGATATCAGTAATTCCATAATGCTCAAGAATATTGGATATTGTAAGAATCTTATCATTCAGATTCTTATCATGACTTTTGCAATATGTTACCATTGCCTCCAAAATTGTTCTTTTGGTTTTCAATTGTGAACAATAATCTTTCATTTTTATGGCATTGGTTGGATGGTTCATTGGAATAGAAAACCAGGCAGTTCCATCCAATAGTTTATCTTCTACAGAACACATTTCTTCAGCGGTTAGTCCCTAAAGGGGACGGAAAGAACTTGATACCAAACTGTTAGACTATTTGTCTTATATTTTGGATCCTTAGGTTGGTTTGGAGAACACATTAATGTCCCTAGTTTGTAACAATTAAAAACAACTTCCCATTTATCCCAAGTAGTATCATCAAGATATAACAAGACTTTTTTTTCAGCAAAGTTTGTTAGTGTACAATCGAACAAAGAGCACAACATTTCATCATCAACCTATTAAAAAATAACAAATATAAATTAGTAACAATGTGATATCAAAAATAAAATAGCCATGAATTTAGTTAAAACAATATAAACTAAGTGCAAAAAAAAAATTGCATACCTTGTCTTCAGCCGTCTTAGAATTCCCACATTTTTGTTTCTTTAATTTATTTGTGGCAATTAGGAATTGTCTTGTAGATCGCACAGAATCAATGAATGGAGTTTTGAAGAACACTGTGTTTGCAGAATTTAACTGGCAACAAATATGAATCACCACACTGGGAGCAACTAATGGATCTAAGAATCGAGCATTACGCTCTTTGTACTTCTGTTTTTCCTCCCCAGATAGACTGAATTTAGGATTTGATAATATTTCTTTTACTGCTTGAATGGTGTGTTTCCCATCAACTCTCCAAAAATTGATGTGTTGGGGTGCGTACCCTAAAGGATTACTAGTTGTGGTAACTTCGCGGCTGTTGGTAAGCGGAGTTATGGGTCAAGATACTCTTAGCGGTATCAGGGTAATTCAAAACCCTCTTTTTTGTAATAAACCCGTGGTTTAAATCCAGGGTTTAGGGTTTTTTGGGTGCCCATGGTTTAAGACCATGGTCTTGTAAAAATGCGCAGTATAAATAAGCGCTTATGTAAAGAAGATAGGTTAGGTTTTATGATGTAAGGAAGATTAAGGCAAGGTTAAGGTTGATTATGTAAAGAAGGTTAAGTCCCAGCTGTGTGCGTGGACGACCTCTGCAGCTGTGTGCACAGATGGTTTTGTAAGAAGGATTAAGGAAAGATCTGCTTCCGTGTGCGTAGCTTTTAAGGACTAAAGGAATCTGCAGCTGAGTGCGCAGATCAAACTGCGGTTTTGTAGCAAGTTGAATAAAACACAGTTTGGTGGACGTAGCCCCTACACTGGGGGTGAACCACGTTATATTCGGTGTTGTGGTTTCTTGTGTTGTTTCCTGTTTTTGTTATCTTTTATGCATTAATAAAAATATATCTGATAATATAGATCACTGCTAAATAATAAGCTTCGCTATGAATTCCCTGTAGTGGGTTAAGCAAGTCACGGTTATCTATCTATCTGTGAACTTATATGAGAAGAAATGGTAAAACTTTGTGATTACTGATAGATAAGGTTATTCAAGGCTAAGGTACAATAATCCCCCTCTTTGCTTGCAGAAACCTGATTCTGCGGCACCCCATAGCTGTTTCGGGTGAGACTGCAACCTGCGCGCAGGTTGTTGCCGAAAGGGCCAACACTGTGGGTCTTTTGTTGGTGCGACACAAAAGGATTAAACCCGGGTCTGCCCTATTTCCCAACAAATTGGTTCTGTTATCGGGACTTGAACCTGGGTCTCTCGGGTGAGAGCCCTACCTGGAAAGCATGTCAGAAGCTCCTTCACCTGAGATTCTCAGACCAGTTGGCAAAGGCACGAAGCAAGTTTGATGGGAAAACTTGTCCACATGACCACTTAAGCAAATGCTACGAGGCATGGAAGTATGTACCTCAGGATGAGTGGGTACATAGATTTGTGCACACACTGGGACCACTAGCGAAGAACTGGTACGCGGAGGCTGAACTTCACCAAGACACTGTAAGTTGGGACTGTCTTGTTCATAGCTTTATCCATACTTTCTCTACTAATTATTTCTATCTAGCCCTCGACGCAGCTATCAGGATCATCCATACTAAGGTATTTACCAAACAAGAAGTGATAGAAAATTGCCCTGATTGGGCCACACAAGAAGCCCTCGCAGTCGAATGTTATAACTTCACAGTCGACGAGGAGGAGGACCCGTGTCATCTCAATATCCATGGGTCAAAAGGCTACTGTGACGTGCATGGACCAACAGTTGAAGTTTCCGAAGTGACGCAGCCCTTGAAGACGCACACAGTTAACATTGGATCCGAGGAACAACCTAAGTTTGCTACCATTGGCGACTATTGGGATGACGAGATGGTCAGCAAGGTAACTCAACTTCTCCATGAATACCAAGATCTTTTTCCGACAAATTTCTCTGAAATGAAAGGTATCTTGGGAGATATCGGAGTAATGAAGATCCCCCTGAAGCCTGATGCGAAGCCTATGAAGCAGCTCCCTTATAGATTGAATCCAAAATACAAGGAAAAGGTTAAGCTAGAGTTGGATAAGATGCTTGCTGCAGAAATAATTGAACCTGTTGAAGAATCTGAGTGGGTCAGCCCTATGGTCATCCAGGAGAACAAGACTAAGGGTGAAATCCGAATCTGTGTCGATCTAAGGAAACTCAATGATGCCTGTTTGCACAACCCTTTTCCCACTCCCTTTACAGATGAAGTGCTCGACAATGTCGGAGGTCAAGAAGTATACTCTTTTACCGATGGGTTTTCGGGCTACCATCAGATCCGAATTGCTCCAGAGGACCGTCATAAGACAACCTTTGCTACCGAAATGGGATCCTTCCAGTATACTGTCATGCCCTTCGGGCTGAAGAATGCACCTGCCATATTTTCGCAAGTAGTCATCTCCGCATTTAAGGAATACATACACAAATTCCTAGAAGTTTACTTTGATGATTGGACTATTTTTGGGCTGGTAAAAGACCATATAACTAGTTTGAGACTTATGTTGGACAAATGCAGACAGCACCAAATCTCCTTGAACTTGAAAAAGTGCATTTTATGTGCACCCTTTGGCATTCTACTTGGTCATGTGGTATGTAAGCAGGGATTGATGATGGACCCTGCGAAGATCGCTATTATTGTGAACCTGCCACCTCCGAAGTCTGTCAAACAACTTCGCACAACGCTGGGTCACACCGGTTACTACAGGAAATTCATCCAAGGATATGCCAAGATTACTGCCCCAATGGAAAGATAGCTAAAGAAGGATATTAAGTTCGAATGGACACCAGAATGACAAGCAAGCCTCGACATTCTAAAAGAAAAAATGGTCACTGCCCCTATCCTAGTATTCCCTGACTGGAACAAGGAGTTTCATGTGCATGTTGATGCATCCTCTATTTCTTTAGGTACTGTGCTCGCCCAGCCAGGCACAGGTAATATCGATCACCCTATCTCTTTTGCCAACAGAAAGTTATCTACAGCAGAGAAAAATTATACTACGACAGAATGTGAAGGCCTTGTTATGGTATATGCATTACAAAAATTCCGACATTATCTGCTAGGATCTCATTTTAAGATGTTTACTGACCATTCTGCTTTGAAGTACTTGGTTAACAAACCTGTGCTAGGTGGAATAATATGCATATGGTTAATTCTATTTCAAGAATATGATTTTGAGATCATTGTTAAGCCTGGAAGACTTAACCTAGGACCTGACCACTTGTCGAGGCTCGAGTCAGGCGAAGAACCTACCAACATGGACGAAGGCCTCCCCGATGCACAATTATTTTCTATACAGATAGTTGATGAATATTTCCAGGATATTGCTCAGTATTTGTCTACAAGTATCCCCCCTTCAGAGATGACCACACAGCAGAAGAAGCAGTTGGTGGTTCGAGCCGTGGACTTCACTTTAATAGCAGGGAAGCTGTATAAAATGGGACCAGATGAGATACTGCGCAGATGTGTTTTGGAACACGAAAAACCTCTAATATTGGCGGAAGCACACTCTGGTGCAGCAGGAGGTCACTATGCAGGCAAAGCCATAGCGCAGAAGATTTTAACAACCGGTTTATGGTGGCCCACACTTCACAAAGATGCAAGAGAATATTGCCACAGCTGCGACATATGTCAGAGGACAGGTAAACCATCTAGGAGGGATGAAATGCCCCTAGCTCCGCAAGTAACATTGCAGGCCTTTGACAAATGGGCCATTGACTTTGTTGGACCTATCAACCCCCCTGCGAAAAAGTTAGGAGCTAGATACATCATTACAGCAACTGATTATCTTACCCGTTGGGCCAAAGCTCAACCGGTCAAGACTTGTAGCACTGCTACTGTTGCGAAGTTCATCTTCGACAACATTCTATCCAGATTTAGGTGTCCCAAAGTTCTTATGAGTGATCAGGGATCACATTTCCTGGACAGGACTATTGAAGTATTTACTGAAGAATTTTAGGTGTATCATCAAAAGAGTACCGCATATCACCCACAAGCAAATGGGACTGTCGAAGCTTTTAACAAAATCCTTGAGCATGCCTTGACAAAGGTTTGTAACGCTAACAGGAATGATTGGGATCTTCGAATTCCAGCGGTGCTATGGGCTTACAGAACTACTTGCAAGAAGTTGACAGGCCATACACCCTTTCGACTAGTTTATGGACAAGAAGCTGTCATGCCCATGGAATACATTGTTCCCAGCCTCCAGATATCTGCTTTCACCAAGATGGATGACCCAGCCATAATCATAGAAAGACTGAAACAGATATTAGAACTTGAAGAGGATAGATTTGTCGCAGGCTTCCAACAACAGGTGCAGAAAGCTCGAGAAAAAGCGTGGCATGACAGACACATCAAGAAGAAACATTTTCAGCAGGGTGATCTTGTGCTCCTTTATGACAACAAATTCATGAAGTTCCCTGGAAAGTTTAAGACACATTGGAAAGGACCGTATGTAGTACAGAAAGTTACTAACGGGGGCGCAGTCCAGCTAGCCAAGTTAAATGGTGAGCTTTTCCCCTCTATGATAAATGGGAGCCGTTTAAAAAAGTACACAGACAGGCTAGGTACTGAGAACAGGAGGTAGCTCCAACCAAATAAGTAACATGCTTGTTGAACTATGGATTATCGTAGTCTGTTTTGTCTACAGGATGCGAAGCTACAAGTTGGTCGTAGGTCGCAGGGTCAGGTTGTGTCGAAGTCGAAAGTTGTCAAGGTGTGTCGCAGCCCAAAATGTGACGGATGGGACATACTGCATTCAGCGGCGCTAGCACGAGCGTTTCTCTCATTACTGGTCATAATGAGATTTTGGGAAAATCCGGCGCTGTGTAGAGCAGATTCCTGGAACTTCGTGAGATTTGGCATCATTACTGCACCATGATGCCAAATTCAGCCTCGGGATTCTATAAGGAGCCATCTCGACCTGTATTTTTTGCCTGAAGCACATCTGTGACATATTCAGCCCGAACTATGTCGAACGACTGTAATGTTTAGGAGCTAGTACGGGAAGTAAGGGACAGAGGTCTGCAACACCTTCTAAGTATCCCTCTAGCACAGTTCTACTTGGCTAAGTACATCGACAGGAAGGAGTTTGCTCTAAATTTGCAAAGACGGCCAGGAGTTTTCTCTAACGTAGAGCAACCAAGGGCGTGAGGCTTCGCAGAAAGACTCTGGGGAATCCCACCAAGCAGTCTTTCGGCGTAACAGAACCATGCCAGCTATACTCCTCCCGCAGTGGAACACGCAATCCCAGGGGACCCCAAAGTCGTGGATGGTCAGGTATCGGCCATCGCAGTAAAGGATGGTGTTGCAGGTGGTCGCGACGGCTTTCATCAGTAAAACTTATGCAAAGGACAGAAGTACGTAGCCGGCAGCAACATGGACAGCTTCACCAAGCAGTACATTATGTCTCATCAGTGAAATTCTGCCACC
This sequence comes from Pseudotsuga menziesii, assembly GCA_001517045.1. Lineage (NCBI taxonomy): Eukaryota > Viridiplantae > Streptophyta > Pinopsida > Pinales > Pinaceae > Pseudotsuga > Pseudotsuga menziesii. The sequence continues at coordinate 786,889 of LPNX010781098.1, read as the reverse complement.
AGAGAAGCTGAAGAGTGTTCCGGGACGAGCCACTAGTGAGTCTTAGGGGCCTGTTGGGACGCGTACCCTAAAGGATTACTAGTTGTGGTAACGTCGCGGCTGTTCGTAAGCGGAGTTATGGGTCAAGATAGTCTTAGGGGTATCAGGGTAAGTCAAAACCTTTTTTTTGTAATAAACCTGTGGTTTAAATCCATGGTTTAGGGTTTTTTGGGTGCCCATGGTTTAAGACCATGTTCTTGTAAAAATGCGCAGTATAAATAAGAGCTTATGTAAAGAAGATAGGTTAGGTTTTATGATGTAAGGAAGATTAAGGAAAGGTTAAGGTTGATTATGTAAAGAAGGTTAGGTCCCAGCTGTGTGCGTGGACGACCTCTGCAGCTGTGTGCGCAGAGGGTTTTGTAAGAAGGATTAAGGAAAGATCTGCTGCCGTGTGCATAGCTTTTAAGGACTGAAGGAATCTGCAGCTGAGTGTGCAGATCAAACTGCGATTTTGTAGCAAGTTGAATAAAACGTAGTTTGGTGGACGTAGCCCCTACACTGGGGGTGAACCACGTTATATTCGGTGTTGTGGTTTCTTGTGTTGTTTCCTGTTTCTGTTATCTTTTATGCATTAATAAAAATATATCTGATAATATAGATCACTGCTAAATAATAAGCTTCGCTATGAATTCCCTGTAGTGGGTTAAGCAAGTCACGGTTATCTATCTATCTGCGAACTTATATGAGAATAAATGGTAAAACTTTGTGATTACTGATAGATAAGGTTATTCAAGGCTAAGGTACAGTAATCCCCCTCTTTGCTTGCAGAAACCTGATTCTGCGGCACCCCATAGCTGTTTCGGGTGAGACTGCAACCTGCGCGTAGGTTGTTGCCGAAAGGGCCAACACTGTGGGTCTTTTGTTGGTGCGACACAAAAGGATTAAACCTGGGTCTGCCCTATTTCCCAACATTATGTTCTTGGCATTTATATCCATTTCATTCATGATTTTCACAGGGTTTCCAATTGGATCAGACTCTTTTGTGTCAAATGGAATCAGAAGAGCATCAGGCAATGATGCTTGAAATTTCTGTAGGAATGATTTTATTAATACTCGAACATTTAAATCATCCCGTGATCTCAATTTATATAACTTGGGTGCTTCTATACATCTTCGAGCATCCACCTTCATGCTAAAATAGCTTGAAAATAAATAATTGTCCTTAAAATTTTCATGGATTTCATTGCATTGGTCAGCAAGCTTCTCTATATGAGAGTCTTCTTTTTGGCATTTTACAAACTCTGTAGTAGGCATGAACTCACTTTCTTTAATGCTCTGTTCTAGCTGAGCTAAATATACCCTTCTCAAAGCAAGCAATTGAGCCTCGAGTTTATCATCTGGTATTTTATCAAGTAGTTTACCTCTTTGTTGCAAATAAAGAAACACAGATGATGTTTTCTTACATATCACGT
>LPNX010781098.1:712288-752882 GCA_001517045.1 Pseudotsuga menziesii | reverse complement strand
TTGTGGGCTCATAATAATCCCATAAAATGAAGGGAAAAAGTGAAGTGCCTAAGTACCTATTGTGCTATATACTTGACAAAAATGTCCCAAGGCATACAATAGACAATATATATAAAGGGAAGAAAATAAAATAGAGTATGACCTAATTTTCCATGTTGTTGCTCGTAGATATGTTATTGATTATTTTTCCAATCAATATTCTAAAGATTGTTAGGGGTAGTGTCAGCATCCACAAGTACAATATTACAATGACTATAGGAGCTAATACGTCTTCATCGTATTAGAGGTTTCACCTAATTCCTAGACATTTCCAGTTCTCGTTGTCTCTTGAAGTTGAGCAAAATCGCCCATGTTCTAGCCACCCATTATCAAGATTGAGAATTACTAACTTATTATGCCAATACATAAATTTGTTATAGTAACAAACACATTGACTGTTATGTCATTAAATAGCTTTCTAGGTCACTTTAAATTGGTGACAATCTCTTACTAATATGGTAATTCAACACATGCACAATATATGCTTTATCAAATTATAAATAAAATGGTTAATACTTTCAACATACAAATAATGCCATTAGATAAATTAATAGGTAAGAAATATTAATACAAATTACAAATTATAATAATAAAATAATGTAAAGAATCTAAGTTTAAGCCTAGGAAGATATGCTTCAACTTAATATAAATTTGATTTTATATAGCTTATAATGATAATATTGTAAAAAAATGGTGAATATATAGATTGAAATGAGTGAATTAAGTAATTTTTTGGTTTTTCATTTTTTGAAAACTCAATCTTGTTGAAGTTCTAAATTCTAGATCCGTACTCGACAATACATATAAAGGGAAGAAAAAAAATAGAGTATGACCTAGTTTTCCATGTTGTTGCTTGTGTATATGTTACTAATTGTTTTTCTAGTCAATATTATAAATATGATTAGGGCTAGTGTCCTCATCCACAGGTTCAATATTACAGTGACTATATGAGCTAATAATTTTTCATGGTATTAGAGGTTTCACCCAATTCCTAGGCATTTCCAGTTCTTGTTGTTTCTTGAAGTTGAGAAAAAATCCCCATGTTCTAGCCACCCATTATCAACATTGGGAATTAATAAGTTACTATGCCAATACATAAATTTGTTATAGTAACAAACACATTGACTTCTATATCATTAAATAACTTTGTAGGTCACTCTAAAATGGAGACAATCTCTTACTAATATGGTAATTCAACACATGCACAATATATGCTTTATAAAATTATAAATAAAATGGTTAATAATTTCAACATAAAAATAATGCCATTAGATAACTTAATAGGTAAGATATTTCTTGCAACATCTATTGTTCATGAGATGAGGTAAACCTTGATCAACTCAAATATTAATACAAATTAAAAAATTATAATAATAAAATAATGTAAGGAATCTAAGTTTAATATTAGGAAGATATGCTTCAACTTTATATAAATTTGATTTTATATAGCTTATATTGATAATATTATAAAAAAATGGTGAATATAAAGATTGAAATGAGTGAATTAAGTAATTTTTTGGTTTTTCATTTTTTGAAAACTCAATCTTGTTGAAGTTCTAAATTCTAGATCCCTTGTATAATTCCAAATTTAATGAAATATGTGTTAATTGGATAAAACACAAAGTACACTCCTTGAAGTTATAACACTTAAGAGGGTTTCAAATTTGGAGAATTAGGATTCAAAGGTTATTATGGAGTTTCAAGGATCTTTCTAAGGTTCCTCGGAGGCTTCGAGGCTCTAGAATTTTGGATCTTGCAATCACATTGTGACTCCAATCCGTGGGTATGTTTATACTTAAATACATAAGTGTTATTTTGTTGGGTTTTGTTTCTTGTCGTTCACTTTTAAGGTATGTCAAAATTACAAGATCCCACATTATACTAAGTGGTAAATACCTAGGGTCCATGGTAAATAGTGGGTGTGGATAATCCCTTAACGCTACTACGATGCTCCATTCATTTATTTTAATGCTACATGCACTAACCCTTCTAACAAATCATTGGTCTCACCTCCTCCATTTTTAGTCGTTGATGGGAAATTCTTGTCACTTTGAAACAATACATAGTGTTGTGAGACAATAACCTCAGAGTCTAACTCAAAACATTTTATTGAAAACATCTTTGTAATATATCACTCTTAGAAAAAAATCAGAATTAATGTCTGAAAATTCCATAGTATCCTTCAATTGTGGATTCCTCTCATAGAATGCCACATAAAAACAACCTCCCAAAGTTTTTTCTAATAATTTAAATTGATTGAGTTTGATGTTTTCGACAGTATTTTCTTCTTTTTATGTTCTTGGGATTTATCACACGATTTTCATTTGAGAATTTTTCCATGGTTCTAACAGATATCCAAGTTAGATAGATATCCTTGGCATATCTATGATGTGTCGATACACAATAACAATATAGTTTTAGCATGGGGGATGCAGGATGGTAACAGAGGAAAAATATAATATGTTAAATGGTTCCTTGTTAGTCTTTTAGAGATTGAACTTATAATGGCCTAATTGAGGATATTTTTTCTACTTAAGAAAATCATAGATGTTCATTGCAAAATTAAAACCAACATTAAACCATGAGCTATTGAGACAACACCCAAATGCTTAGGTCATTCCCATTGACTGGGAAGAGGTTAGTTAATGGGATTTTCAGCATTCAAAAGAGGCAACATATTACCCACAAAGGAAATAGGAAGGATTCTTGATTTCATTGAGACTGATAGGGTGTACTGCTAAGATTCATTTGGAAAGTTCACACCTTTCAAGTGGCACTGAAATGTTGGTACATAATAAGTGTAGACTTATGTTGGGGCCCTAAATTTCACAAACTAAATTCGTATTGTTCCAAATCTTATAAAATTAGTTTGGATTATTTGTTTCATCTTTTGCTCTTTAGTGGTTTAGTTTATTTTGAATATTTTATTAATTTTTTACTGACATCGTTTTGTCTTAAAACATTTACTATTGCTTCTTTATCACATATTTCTTCAATTTTTTTCATGCAACTCTTGCTTTAAGGTGTTAAATTCTGTATTTTTTCTTTCTATTTCATTTAATAATAATCGAACCCTTATATTTTAAAGTCTGTTCAAGCCAAATGACTTCCATAAGGGAGTCCCTAGAATGGAATGTTGGCTTCCATTTCTCTACAAGAGGTTAGGGACAGGGATAAGTCATGCCCAACTTGCTTCATTTCTTCCTTTTCAAACATAGGTTTCCGAGGTTTGTTGATTATGTTGTTCACTATTGTTAGGAAGTCAAAAATAGGTTTGAAATTGATTTATAAATGCCGAGTATCCCCATATCGTTGTTTTTTGTCGTTATGACCTTAAAACCACCTAGAATTGAGATTTACTTTGTTTAATTACTGTTTGACCATTAAAACAGTGTTGAATCATACACAAAATTGCCTAGAAGTGTTGCTACAAGGAACTGGAATACTCAAAATTCCCTTTCTCAATGGATTGGATGCATGGTTCCACCAAAAATATTCCCATATCTGAGGAAAAATGAGGTTTTTTTTGTTGTTGTTTCAAGATAACACCCCACCACATGCCCATATTTTGTAGGCCATGTTTTTAGAGGAAATCATTATGCCAATATCACAAACAAATTACTTACATTTTGAAAAGCTATCTTGTTAAACGACAACCTTGCTGCTTTAATTACGTTTGTTCTCATTAGTGATTAGATAATTCCTTTGATTTATGCTCATTAGTAATATATAATTCCTTTTATTTATTACTTTTGGAAGTGTTAAGATGCTTCTAGGAAAAATCTAGCTCAAACAATTGTTCATGGTTAGAGACTGGATGTATATTCTTTAATGTTTCTTGTGTTTTTATTAATCCCGTGGCTTCTGGAACGTGAAAACAATTGCCATATTTCTTATCTATGTTGTTAATTTTCTCAGTTATAGTTGGGAGCCTCGAGTGTTTCTGTTGATTATCATTGGTGTTTCACACATGTAGTCAATGTTGGCAGAAAATTAACTTAGAACTGAGGATTTTCTTTTGTTAGTGGGTTCAAGGTGCCTAAGAGGTAATTTAAACCTATTGATCCCTATCTAATTTTTGGTTTTGTTTATTCTCCCTCTTTTCTAATATGTTGTATAAAACAATAGGTAAACATAGGCCAATAGGAGTCAGATTTTGAGAAGCATTAGTCGTGTTATTATAGAGAAAAAATTAACGACCGTGAGGATGGTATCCCCAATATTGATGTTGTTATTTTAAGTTAGAAGGTTATATGCTTTGAATGGCTTCTCCTTTGCCATTATAATTCCATTCCATAATTGTGAATATGGTAAAGAGAGGCCAATAGGAGTGTAATGTTGAGAGTCATTAGTCCTGCTATTCTTTAGAAAAACTTAACAGCTGTGAGGATGGTCAACGTTATTGTAAGTTAGAAGATGTACTTGGAATTAGTCGTCCCTTATCCATTACAACTCCATCCTTTGCTTGTTTGTTGTATTAGTGATGTTTAAGGCCCACATCATTGTTGCGAGTATGATATTTTTTCTTGTGGGCACATAGACTATGAATGCATTTAGCAATTTGTTGCACGTGGAATATTGGATAACTCTACTGAAGATTATTTAGCAACTTGAGGTAGCTGTATTTCTTGGTCACTCTATATGCTAGTTAATTAAAAATTTCATGCAAAATGCTTAATATAAATTGTCAACCCAGAGAAGTGTTTTTATTTCAAAGATAATTCACACTATTTATGCTTAAACACTAAGTAGTTGATGAACTGACTAAACTACCCTAACTATCTGTTTAGTCAAACTCCTCCCATAATTAAACTAATCTAAACTATATATCTAAGAATTCAGAATTGCAATTACCTTCCTACAACTTCAATACAACAATGAATGATTCATGGAATAAATATCTAGACTTACTTTTGTAAGAAGTTAAATCCTAATTTAGCAAACTATATGCACATCCATCATGACTAGTTTAATCCAACCTTAATCTAGGAATGGGAAATAATAGGAATTGAACCAAACAACTCTAAGTTGTAGTCTAACTGAATTAACAAACCTGAGAAAGACAAGTAATTGAAATGAACTGAGGAATAGCTTAAATGTTACAACTATCACACACATGCGTAAAGGAAATTAACCTACACAGTCGATTGTCACACCACACTATTGTAGCTTAAAGGAAATGAAAATACTGACTATTCAAGGAAACACGGTGATTGAAAATTATTATTGCACCTACTGAAAAAGGATGCATCTAATGTAACTTCCACACCACACAACCAAATAATGAAAACATCTAATTAACTCGGCGATCTCAATGGGAAGGTGGGCCCAACCTTCAAACAGAGACACTGGAACTAACACAACTTAAAACATAGAGGTATGAAGAATCCTGCTCCTTATATTAAAATGGTCGAATGAAAGTACAGTCTCCGACACAGCTTACATGGTAAAATTTGATATAAACAAACCCCTGGATCTGAATGTTTCCTAGTACTTATACATCAACAAGCGTAACCCTCGCCCACTAATATTGGGCAGCCATGAAGATCTACGATCTTTAGGATTTCTTGTTACATGCACTATTACAAATGTGGGTGGAATTAAATAAAAGTAGAGAATATAGGAAATTTTGTTGCTCCAGCTAGTGATGAATAACATAACCAATTTAAGAGATGCCCTGGCGATTGTAGTTAACTTTAAGCAGTGGTGCATTGTTGCAACCACGCCTGTTGCAGTTCACGTGGAATGATGACCCTTGGTTGTACCCCGCATGTAGAGACGAGTCTAGTAGGTCACACTTGGAAATGAACGTTCATCTCCTCTTTAGACCACTCGAAATACTACACCTATATTCTCTCAAAGCTTGAACTATATTTGTAAAATCACAATGTGTTAGCATAATTCAAGAAGTAGAGTCTCGATTATAGCAATCATGATCATTAATAAGATAAAATAATAATTAATCATACCTGTGAATATTTAGGGCTCAAGTGAGGAAAGAACGTTTGTTTGATGCATAGAATGGAGTAAGACGATACAAATAGGGTATAATGGATGTGGTTAAAAAGTGGCATTTTGGGACCCAACATCTCCCCCCAACTTCCTTGTTGCATGTCCTCGTACAACAACCTCCACTAGTCTGAATCAGAGGCTGGAACTGTACCTCATTTATGGAGAGATGAAAAGTTGTAGGAGGGTTTAGGCGGTTCCCACCCATCTAGATATCCATTATGGGAAACCTTATATTTCCACATCTACTTCTCCTCTATGTTTTTCAATGAGAATTCATCCCTATAATGCCTTGTTGGCAACCAATTAAGTGGTAATTTGAATTTAAGTCCCGACCAGTTAACTCCACACTTCATCATACATTCAATGTACCCCTCAACCCTAGGGAGAACATGTTTATAATTCTTAAAGAAATAAGGGTCTCTTTTCTTTATTGATGAAGGAGAAGCCTGCCACCTATCCTTACTTCCTTCCAAAGAGAAACATTGCTTCCTGGAAATCTGGCTAACATAACTGGAGATGACCTGCTCTTGAACTTGGACCAGCTACTGATTCTCGGTGGGATATTTCAGCCGCTTTTCTTAATGGGTACGAAGAAGGAGAAGGGATTGAGGTTCATGCTGAATTTAAAGATTAAAGTTGGACTCATTCTGAGAAATTGTCCTAAAGGAATCCTCCCATTGCACATGATTTCTGACAAAATAAGCAAAGGCCCTCAACTGGACATCTCCTATGTAAGGAACATGATTTGAATGATGGTCCAGGGGAAAGCCATTTCATGCAAATAAAGTTCACACAGCAGGTTCTACTAAGTGAAGCTGCTCTTTATAAAAGTTTCCAAAAACTAGGTAGAGGATGCCACCTGATAAGGTCTCCATTCCTTTAATGCCTTCAATTTAAACCAAGTAAATTGTACATACAAAAATACAAGATAATAGGGAGATGGAGCTCTGAAGCTCATCAATTCTCGGTAAAGAGTGTACGATTTATCTTTTTCCTTCTGCATGGACTTGAATTTCTTCAACTCCTTCAACTCTTTCTGTACTTCTTCCCAACAACACCTAAAGTATATTAACTATTCTTACCATCTTTCCCTCAATTCTTTGATAGTCTTTCTATGTTGAACAAGGGGGATCATTCCTTTCTGATATCTATCGACCTCACTTTTCCATTTCTTTACTTCTATTTTCAGCAGTGAAAGTTCTTCTATTAGACCTTGAATCCTTCCTTCTCCTATGTACTTCTCCTCATTAGAATCTAAATTGACAAAGTCCCAAGAAGATTGTGTTCATAACTTATCACCCAATGTTTCAGCCTAATTGTTCTGAATTGAAAGTGAAGCAACTTCCTCTTCTACCAGTGTTCCAACAACTTCTGCCTGCAAGGGTACTTCTGCAATCAATTCTGAGGATGCTGGTTCTTGTGTAACATCACCTTTTTCTTAAAAACCCTTTTTGTCAACTTCAGTAGCCAATTGTGAAGATGTTGGTTCTTGTGTAACAACATCTTCCTGGGTTCCAATCTCAACATCTTCTTGATCCTCGGCTGTAGCTTCTCAGGATTTTCGGTTGTGGCTTCAATAGGGAGCTGCACAGATGTCAGTTATTTTGTAATAGCTTCCCGCTCTCCCAGTCCCTCTGGCTACTTGGGTTTCTCTTGAGTTACTTCCATATCCCATGAAATATGAGACTGGTCCTTGAGTATTTCAGTGCCCCTAGATACATGAGACTCATCCCCAAATGCTTCAATCTCCCTTGATAGCTGGGACTGCATCTATTTGTCTTCTCCTAGATCCAAATCATGGATTATTTCTAGCTCAAGGTCAGTTGTCCCTAGTTGAATTGGAGTCTCAACAAGGTTTCCTGAGGATTTTGGTTCTTGTGTGACAACATCTTGATCAACTTCAAAATTTTCCTATTGCTGAAGTTATCCCTCCACTAGTTTTGTGTCCTGAGATTTCTCTCGGGTCATAGTAAAAACTCCTAAGTTCAGGTCAGGGATTGTCTCGACCTTTGGCTCACTCACTTCCATTCGAGTAGCATCCTTAACAAACATTTCCATGGTTTTTGGTTCTTATGTAACAACACCCTGTTCTTCAGATTGTAATTTCTCATGTTCTCTTACCTCTATATTGGGGATCATTTCCACTTCTAGTTCATCTTCATGCCTCAATTCCACCGCAGATGTTTCTTTCTCTTCTCTAACTTCCTGTGTGGGTTTTTGTGCCACAAATGCACACACTATGACTTTGTATCCCGATTGATTAAAAATTTCTTCACACCAGGGATAATTTTAGGGGAGAAATTAATCCCGATGGGCTATTTTTCTGTGTTTTTCTCCAAAACAAGATTCACCATTTTGCATTTTTTGAAGCAATGTTTCACCCAATTTTGATGGGGTAAAAACTTTTCGTGCCCTAAAAATCGCTAAATTATTATATAAACAATATATAATTCTTGGAAATTAAAATATTTTTGAAAAATATCACCAAACATTTTATAGTTGGTGTTTTAAGAATTGGTAATATTTTCGAACATCTATACACTTTTAAATAAATATGGTTCCTTAAAATCATCCCTGCTCCACACGCAGGGAAAACTACTTTTTCCAATTCTTCGCCTTCCTCAATAGGAAGTGATCCTTTCACCTGATCTACAGTTTCTACCAATGTGTGCAATCTCCTTTCCACCTGTTTCTTGCATGTTTCTTTCCATCTTTCCACTTCCTTTTGGAGTGCCTGCACATCTTCCTTCAATAGACCATTTTCAAACAAAATTCCCTCAATTTGAGGTTCCTCTGCAACAGGTTCTTCAGGGGAAAAAGTTGTCCTGGGTATGAAGTTGGGAAATTCAATATTTGCTTCAATGTTTTCCCATCTTTCGTGCACTACTTCTGCTGCTATGAAATATCTGGTTCTCTTTCTTCTTATTGCCTATGATTCCTATACCTCCTCTTTTTATCTTCTTCTCTTCCTCTGTGGTAGAGGGGATTCCAATTCTGCAACTGATATAGAAGGAATGTCTCCTATTTCAGCATCGTCTCTGGTCTTTGCCATCTTTGTTTCCTCCTCAATAAAATTTCCCATCCATTCAGGAGAGGATTCAATGGTGAGGACCTTGGCATCACCTTATGTCATTGTAGCTCCTACATCCTTACCTTCAACTATTACATCATCCAATTCTGCTCCAACTTTAGCTTCTACAGCCAGAGGTCTGAAATTATCTATCCCTTCTATAGGGTTTGTTGCTGCTACAACCTCACCCGATTGTTCTTCTTGGTTATCTGATCCTATCTCATCTCCCCTCCCAATTGAATTGGAGGGACTCCAGTCCTCTCACTCTTCTTTTATTCCCCCCAACTGTGCAGGTTCCTCCTCTTCTTCTTCTATTTGAACACCCCACAAAAGTGTAGGTCCCTCAACTTCCTACTCTATTGGAACACCATCCAAAAGTATAGGTCCCTGGTTTATTTGAGGTTGACTAGTAAATTGTTCCCATGTTTGGTTCCTCTGAGGTAAGGACCTTAGGATAAGCAGTTTGATTAGGCTGTGATGGGTGAGGGAATAATATGGGTTCCAAGCTAATCTTACAAATCCTGCCATGTGATGTAGGCCTTTAAATAGATAAAATGGAACATTGAGTAAAGACATATGGTGTAAATGAGACAGTAGGGGAAACTTAGAATAATAAATAGTATAGTACCTACCTTCACATGTGATATACTTCTTGAGAAAAACTGCCACTTGATTCCAATGGTGAGGCAATGACTGTAATACTATCCCCCGATTTTATTGATTGATTTCTTCACCAGCAACCAGAAAATCCCATAGTGCAACAACATTGTGGTTTCTTCTTCCAAAACAGGCCCTTCGAATTTGAGGAAGAACAGTAACCTATGATACAATCTCTTCAGTAACTTATATGTGAAAATGTGTGACCTCTGAATCAGTTTCTGTGATATTTAGAAAAAACTGAAGAGTTGTTGTTTCTCGATGAAAACCATTTAGACATTGGAAAAACTCAATCCATCCAGCAACTTTGAAGATGGAAAAAACATTAAAATTTCTTCGCAATTCTAGTGTATTTGTAGCCTTGATGTCTTGCTAGGATACCATTGTTTTCTCTTTTTCTTAAGGCTGGTATTAGCCCAACAAATTACAGGCCCAAAAATGGAGGTTACAGCATAGGGACATGCACGAACGACTAAGGTTGGAGTTGGGCAAATTTGGAAATTTATGATAGTCATAAGCAAGGAATCATTGGTAAGATTTGAACCCAAATTAGTAAAAAGGTGATAGTTGTAAGATAAGATTGAGTACCCATGAGATCATGTGTATTGACAGTTAACGCAATACAGGTATAATGACAGGTATAAAAAGGAAAGCATGATTAAATTTGTCAAATCTACTTAATGCTTAATCATGTAAATAATCGGAACCATACCTTAGTAATTATGTGATGAACCATGAATTCTCAAAGTAATACGACATGTCAATGTAGCCATCAAATTTAAACATCATTGAGTGCATGCTGCAATGACCTTCCCTCCAGCAAACCAAAAGATGTGTTTTCAATATTGACAAAAACATAATTGAAGTTGTAAGGTGAGTTAGAATCAACAAAATCATGGGCGACAGAAATTCCGGATGAATCTGTAGGAGTCGCAGCCACGAAAGATAGGAAAATATGCTAAAATTTATGAAGTCGTAGCTGCGAGAAATAGGGGAAATATTCTAAAATTAGTGGAGTCATAGCCCCGAGAAATACGAAAAATTGATAAAATTGGTGGAGTTGAAGCTGCAAAAAATAGGGAAATCTTCTAAAATTGGCAGATTTGCAGCCATGAGAAATAGTGAAAATATGCTAAAATTGGCCAATTCACAGCCGCGTGAAATAGGGAAATATGCTAAAATTGGCAAATTCGTAGCTACGAGAAATAGGGAAATCTGCTAAAATTGGTGGAGTGGTAGCTGTGAGAAATAGGGAAAATGGGAAAATTTTTATGGAGTTGCAACTGCGACGAAAAGAAAAATAGGAAGATATTACGGATTTGTAGCTATGTGGAATGGGAAAAATAGGAAAATTTTATGGAATTGCAGCTGTGTGGAATGGGAAAAATATGCAGAATTTTTATGGAGTTGTAGCTGCGCGAAACTGTTCATCATTCAAACATTTTTCTTCTTCAAGGATATTTTTCTGAAACAGGAAATTGGAATAGGGGCTCATGGTCGTCAGGCCCAGTCATGACCATTTCTCCTTAAGTAAATTTCTGCACAGATTCTTCAAAGAAAACCGATCAAGAAGGAAAACAAGTATGAAAAAAAACAAAACATCAATTTATTTATGTACAAATTTTTTTGTGTGGAAATCATAGCGACTTTATAAATATTGACAGGGGAAGAGAAAGATTCCATCCCTTGCACTAACTAGTATCCCGTATCAGCTACAACCTGTGAAATAAACATGTCCCTTGAGATTGGCTTGTGGTACAGTCACATCTTGTGACCATTAGCAAATAATGGTGTACGGTTTTTGTCAATGGTGACCAGGCGGGCTGTACCATTATCAAATACTTTTCCTATATGATATGGACCCAACCATCTTTCGCACAACTTACCTTTTAATTCCCTTTTAAATCTTGAATCATATAATAATGCCAAGTCTCCCTCACAGAAGAATTTCTTCTTGATGAAACGATCATGCCATTTAGGCCACTGTTGTTGAATCAATGCTGGTTGATCCATCGCAACTATATGTTTTTCATCGAGTTATTTAATTAATTCAATATAATCCTTTGGGATTTTGTTACATCTAAGTTTACATCCATGGCTATCTTCAAAGTCTTGATTTTGAGTTCGATAGGGAAGACAATGCTCTTACCATACACCAAGTAATAGGGGGGAAACCTGTAGTATTGCGCCAAGTAGTGCGATGTGCCCGCAATGCTTTTGGAATCCTGGAATCCCAGCCTCTGTGATGGATTTTGAATCTTTTAGTAAGGATAGAATCTATTAATTTGTTGGTACTTTCCACCTATACATTGGCCTGGGGATGGTAGGGAGGAGTTATCCTTTGCCAAATATGGTACTTCTATTGCAAAGCTCCTAATTTGTGTGACACAAACTGTGGTCCTCCATCTCTGATTATTTCCTTGGGTACTCCAAAATGAGTTAATATTTCCCTGTACAAGAAATCTATTACAACCTGGTCATTGGATTTCACCAAAGCCACAGCCTCCACCCATTTTGTCATGTAGTCGGTGCAAGCTAAAATGTAAGTTTTTTTCTTCGAGGGAGGGTTGATAGGCCCAATAAAATATAAGTCCCATTTTTCAAAAGGTTCAACCACCAACCGTGGTTGAAGAGGCATTTCATCCAATCTATTAGGTTGGCCCATTCTCTGACAATTGTCACAAGCCTGAACATACTTCTTTGCATCCCTGAAAATTGTTGGCTAATAGTAGCCCATTATTAACACCTTATGACCTGTTCTCTTATCTACAAAATGTCCCCCACATGGCTCATAATGGCAGGCCATCAAGATATGGAAGACTTTATCCTCCCTTACACATCTTCTGATCTCAAGATCAGGACCTGTGTAGAAAATATGACCATCTATCCAGCAATACCTGACATTTTGTTGAATAATTTTCCTTTTTTCTCTCTTTGACAAATGTGCCAAAAGATTTCCTATAGCAAAGTAGTTAGCAACATCTACAGACCAAGGGGAATGAGATGAAAATGTAAACAAATGTTCATCTAGGAAAGAATCTTCAACTGGTCAGCTGTCATCACTATTAGTAAAACGAGATAAAAAATAAGCAACAGCATTTTCTTTCCCAGGTTTGTCATTAATAGTAATATCGAATTCCTGTAACAGTAACAACCATCTAGTTATTGTAGAATTTGTACTACGTTTGTTCATTAAATACTTGATGGATGAGTGGTCAGTGTGTACAAAGGCGGGGTATCCAGTGATGTAGTTCCTAATTTGTTAATGGAGTAGACAATGTCTAAAAATTATTTCTTTGTAATAATGTAATTAAGTTCAGGAGGGGCCAAGTTTTTACTGATGTAGTAAATTTCATATGGTGCTTGGTCATCCTGTTGTCCCAACACTGCTCCAATGGCAATGTCAGAGGCATCTAAAGAAATGTGAAAAGGAAGAGCCCAATTGGGCCCCCTTAAGATAGCATTTGTAGACAACCTCTTTGTAAGTTCATTGAACATTGTCTGGCATGCATCATTCCAAATGTGCTGTACATACTTCATCAATAAGGTAAATAAAGGAGAAGCTAGTTTGAAAATTTTTTCTATGAATCTTCTATAATAAAAAGCATGCCCTACGTACCTCTTTTTTTGTTCCAGGAGTGGGTATATTTTCAATTACCCTAATTTTGGATGGATCTACCTGGATGCCATCAGTAGAGATAAAGTGCCCCAACACTACACCCTCGCTCATCATCATATGGAACTTTTCAAGGCTCAAAGATAGCTTGGTTTGCTCATAGCATGTTAAAACCTTCTCTAATTTTTTCAGTGCCTCCTCAAAATCACTTCCATAAGGGGTAAAGTCATTCATTAAAATATCCATACTATCATTACCGATATCCGAAAATATGCTAATCACAGCTCTTTGAAAGGTGGCAGGTGCATTGCACAAACCGAAGGGGAGTACCCTGCATGCAAAGGTACCCCAAGGACAGGTGAAAGTGGTCTTGTCTTGTTCCTCAAGACAAATATGGATTTGATTGTACCCATTGAACCCATCTAGAAAGGAGAAGAAGATATTCCCAGATAGCGTGTCATGTACCTGATCAATGAACGATAGAGGGAAGTGGTTTTTCTGCGTTGCCTTGTTTAACTCTCTATAATCTATGCAGACTCTCCATTTCCCATTCTTCTTGGGTACTATCATGAGTGGAGAAACCCACTCACTGTTTGAGATGCGGTATATAAACCCTAATTCCAAGAGTTTTCGAATTTCCTCTTTCACTATAGTTTTAGGGGCGAATTTTAGCCCAGTGGGCTATTTTTCCATGTTTTCTTCCAAAAAAAGATTCACCATTTTGCATTTTTTGAAGCCATGTTTCGCCCAATTTTGATGGGGTAAGAATTTTTCACCCTAAAAATCGTCAAATTATTATATAAATGATATAAAATCCTTGGAAATTAAAATATTTTTTGAAAAATATCGCCAATCATTTTATTGATGGCGTTTTAGGAATTGGTAATATTCGTCAACATTTATACACTTTTAAATAAGTATGGTTCCTTAAAATCATCCCTATGTAAGATTGGGGTTCATCCTTTGTTGTCATTGGCACACATGTTGGGAGTAACGTTTGATGTAGATGTGGTGGGTGCATAGATTAGAAGGGATTCCCTTCATATCCATGTACTCCCAAGCAAATTCCCCCTTATGCTTTTTCAAGAGAGTGATCAGACATTCCTGTTCATTAAGAATGAGATTGGGATTGATGTTCAGTGTTTTCCCCTGCTCTATCTCAACTGGAACACTTTTTGAATTTTTCAGTACTGGAATTATGTGGGTGCCAATGACTAATGTTTCCTCTGTGATATTTTCTTTCTCTACTTCACCTAGAGTATTGTTCAATATCTGATAAATTTGTTTGTTGACAGAAGTGGGTTCATTGATGAAAATATTAATGGCATCATCTTTTGTTTTATCCTTGAAGTTCAAGGCCTTCCCTATTGTTAACAGTGGTTGCACGCCCTCCTCTTCCTCTAGCTCCATCCATAATGGAATTTCAGCTTCTAGACTAGTTCAAGCTGGAGGACACAAGTAAGGTTTTTTGTTTCGATAGCATCTGAGATGGCTAATGAAAGAATTTGTTGTGGCTAACAAAGGTATTCCCAATATCAATGGAAGTCCCCCTAACTGCGAATTATGTTGTAAAACCCAGAAGTCAGTATGCTATTCCCACAATTCAACTAAGACAACGAGGTCATCCAATATTCCCTCGGGTTTGATAGTGGACCTCTCAGCCAGTTCTAAAATGGTAGGGTTTGCTGAAAATTGGTGAGCCTAAGTTTTCATACAGTTTCTATGGTCATAAGATAATAGCACATTTGGTATATGTGTGTTCCCAATCTGCACTGTGACAGTGGTGCTCCCAAGATCATCATATTTGGCTAGGAGAGTTTTTCCCATTATCAGTTCATATGGTTTCGCTATGACATGGATAGTGGAAGGATCCATTCGTTTTCTACCTGGTTTTCTTACAAACAGGTCCCAAACTGTTTTGGCATAGATAGGAACATCATGGAGGGCCCACACTAGTGGAATTTTGACATATAGATTTTTTAACTCTCCTAAGAAGTTAAAGTAGGGTTGTTCCACTGCTTTCTATAGTGTCAGTATTTCACGGTATGGCGGTTCTCTAATAAGTTGTGTAGGTTGCTTTCAATATATTTTTCTCTTTGTGTTTTAGCTGGTGTCTTGGTAGGAATTTCTGCATCCTCAATAATGGGGATTTCTACGTTGGATGAGTACTACTGATTGATCCTTTCTTCAGACACATAGGATGGAACATCCTCAATGACTAAAGTCTCCAATACTCTACATGAACATAAGCGTATATTGTTACAAGGAACTGGAGTAATGGAGTAACTGGGTATGTTGGCAGTATCAAACTGGTGGATTGATTTATTGTTTGGGTTGGGGTTAGGTTGAGTAGGAACCTACGGTCATATAGGCATATTAGGTGCAACATTGTTCTGGAGTTGCAGCTACGACTGTTGATACTATTGGTATGGCTGAGGGTCTTGTTATGGAGGGTATTGTTGGTGAGAAAACTATCATATAAATTAAAGGTAGTTTACAGATGGATATGTCATATGCTACAATTCATGTTCAAGATGGGAGCATAAGATTATACAGTGAAAAAAGAACTCCCTATGTAGTAAGCAGTCAAGATAAACCTAAAATTCATCACATATACGCTGTTGATACTGATTTGGGGTCTTCTATTTTATTTAATGATGTTGTCCCACATGATTTAGAAGAGGCATAACAGAAGAAGTCTGAGGAAAATAAGGAAAAGGAAGTGATGGAACAGGATGCTTTGGAAGCAAAACAAAAAAGGGAGGGCCAATGTATTATGTACTTTGATGGATCTGTTGCAAAAATAGGTGCCAGGGCCGGTGTGTATATAATTTCTCCTATTACGGATTTCAAAGCTTTATCATATAAATTAAATTTTGAATGCACAAATAATGTGGCACAATACGAAGCTTTGTTAGTGGGATTGCATGCTTTGAAAGACTTGGGAGTTCAAAGAATAACGGTCTTAGGAGATTCAGAGTTGGTGATAAATTAAGTAAATGACAGCTATCAAACCAGGCATCCTCGGATGAGGGCTTATAGAAATGAAGTATGGGATATGTTTGGTAACTTCTTTATAGAGCATACAATTCAAGTAGTTCCTAGACATGAAAATTTGGTAGCTAATTCTTTAGCTGTGGCCGCTAGAAAATTTGAAACCCTTGTTCCTGGTCAAAGGGAATACGAGGTGGAAATTGTGAATAGACCTTCTATTCTTGATAATTTTAAATATTGGCAGGTGTTCGAATATGACATGCAGATCAGGAGGTTCATAGAACTATCAGGGGAATTTGTGAAAACTCCAATTGACACCAAAAATGACAATCGCGAGAGTATTCAAGACGATGAAGAACTTGAGAACGAAGGGAATGGTGCTGAAAAGTTAAAGGGAACCTTGGGAGGTAAGGGTATTATTCAATTAAAAAATAATTTCATACCAAAAGGTTTGATTCCTCTCGAAAAACATTTTGATCAGAATGATGTTACTAAGAACCCAAAAGTAAAGCCTGTTGAGGATGCTGTTGAAGATAGGAATATTGGTACTTAGGAGAATCCTAAGATTATAAAGGTATCTAAGAAAATGCCCAAAAAAGGAAAAGAAGAATATGTGAATTTAATGAAAAAATATACAGATGTCTTTGCGTGGAGTTATGAAGATCTCAAAGAATATGATACATCTATCATACAACATACTATTCCTATAAAGCCTGGGGAGAAACCTTTCAAGCAGAAGCTCAGAAGGATAAACCCTAAGCTACTTCCCATCATTGAGAAGGAAATCAAAAAGTTGTTTGATGCCAAGATCATTGTAACTCTGAGGTTTTCAAAGTGGTTTGCAAACCTGGTTCCTGTTAGAAAAAAGAATGGAGAAATACGATTGTGTATAGATTTCCGGAATTTAAACAAATTTTCTATGAAGGATAACTATCCCTTGCCAAAGATGGATCATATATTGCAGAAAGTAGTTGGAGCTGAGAGGATTTCAATGTTGGACGGTTTTTCTGGCTATAATCAAATCAAAGTATTACCTGAAGATCAAGAAAATACTGCATTTACTACATGGTGGGGCACTTTTATGTATGCAAAGATGCCTTTCGGCCTAATGAATGTAGGGGATACTTTCCAATGAGCCATGGACATTTCTTTTGCAGGAGAAATTGGGAATTTCATGGTAATCTACATGGATGATATCACAGTCTATTCAAAATCTGACAAAGAGCATCTACATCACCTAGAGAAAATTTCCATGAAGTGCAGGAAATTTGGTATATCATTGAATCCAAAGAAGTCCAATTTTGCATTAGAGGAAGGAAAGTTGTTGGGTCATATAATATCTAAAGATGGGATAAAAATTGATCCTGAAAGGGTAAGTGCAATTTTGAAAGTAGGTGAACCCAGGAGTAAGAAGGTGATACAATATTTCTTGGGACAAGTGAATTTTCTAAGAAGGTTTGTGCCAAGTTTTGCTGACATCCTAATGAATATCACAAATATGTTGAAGAAGGGTCATGAGGTGAAATGGAATGCTGAAGCTAGACAGTCTTTTTGGGAAATCAAAAAATCAATATCTGATGCTCCTGTGTTGGTGAGTCCATATTTCACCAAAGATTTCTCAGTATTTTCATATGCTTCAGAAAATACTATAGCAGCAGTTTTATTGCAGAAGAATAATGAGAACTTGGAACAACCCATAGTGTTTTTTTGACACAACGAGATCTAGAAGGAAGAAGAGTGAAATGGATAACCACATTACTAGAGTACGACGTAGAGATAAATCCTACTAATTTGGTTAAAGGTCAAGGATTAGCTAAAATGATGGCCAATTCAAACTGTGAGGCTTTACAAATTTATTTCATATCTCACCAAGCTAATCAGTTGGATACAGAAATAGAAGTGATGGTTGATTTTGTGGCATCTCCATGGTATTCTTCCATTGTTTACGTCCTTCGAAATTTACAAGTACTAGAAGGATTGAGTAAGTCAAGGGAGAGATCCATAAAATTGAAGGATGCTAAGTTTTGTATTATAAATCAGTATCTTTATTGGAAGGACCCCAAAGGTGTGTTACTGAACTGGCTTTTAGAAAATGAAGCTCAGCATACAGTCAAATAATTTCATAAGGGGGGTTGTGGAGGACATCATTCTTGGAAAGTGACTACAAACAAAATTCTAAGAGCAGGCTATTATTGTCCTACATTATTTTCAGATGTGTATAAAGAAACCAGTAAGTGTCATCAATGCCAATTTTTCGACGAAAAAAGGAAAGTGCTTCCTCTCCCTTTGAATCCAGCAACAGTAGAAGCTCCTTTCCAGCAGTGGGGTTTGGATTTTACTGGTGAAATAAACCCCAATTCATCAGGACAACACAAATGGATTCTGATAGCTACATATTATTTTACAAAGTGGATTGAAGCGATTCCCACTAGAAGAGCCACTGAAACTGTAATCATGGACTTTCTTGAGGAAAATATATTGGCTCGATTCAGATGTCCTAGAAGAATAGTAACAGACAATGCAGCCGCTTTTAAATCCAAAAAAATGATTGATTTCTGTCACAAGTACCATATAAGCCTCAATCATTCAACTACCTATTATCCGCGGGGAAATGGGTTAGCTGAATCTTCGAATAAAAGCTTAGTAAGGATCATCAGGAAGCTGTTGGAAGATAATAAAAGGTCCTGGAACACCAAGCTCAAGTATGCCCTATGGGATGATAGGATTAGTACCAAAAGATCAATTGGCATGTCTCTGTTCCAGCTGGTGTATGGAACTGAAGTCATTTTTCTAGCATCGTTAGGTGTTCTAGTTATGAGATATTTCCAAGATCAGCAAGAAGAACCAAATCATATGCAAAGGAGGATAAGTCAGATTATTGAGCTGGAAGAGTGAAGGAATAAGGCCTATGACAAGGTGCAGTTAGATCAAGAAAAAATGAAAAACACTTTTGACATAAGAATCAGAGAAAGAAAAATTTCAGATTGATGATTTAGTCCTGAAGTGGGATGCTCCCAAAGAAGACAAACATGGGAAATTTGATCATATGTGGGTAGGTCCTTACGTTGTTGCTGGTTACAAAGGACAAAACACATTTTTGCTAAAAAATCCAAACGGGGTTCCTCTGGATAGTAACCCTGTCAATGGAAGGTATCAGAAACAAAACCTATCCTAAGGAGGAGGGTAAAATTTGTATTATAGCCTATAAATACTTATTTCTCTTTACAAAGTCAACATGAATGGTAGGCAGAATGTATTCGAAGCCCACGGTGTAGGCCCTAAGATTCAGGAGGCATACTTTTATTTTCTAGAAAACAAAAGAATATAATATATCTATGAGAAACAAAAGATGAGTTTTTTGGAAGTTACTGTGATAAATTAAAGTCAGGCACCTGGTCTACGAGTTCTTTGATACCTCACAGGGAGGATATCATCCCCAAATGGAGCCAGTTGTTAACATAATTGTTTAGCAGAGGAACAAGAAAACCATGGTGAAGAAGAAATAATAGTTGCTTGTCAAACTTTGGTTAAATAGTATGATATAAAATATGATGAAGGGTGAGTAAATGATGGTTTCTCATGAGATCCAACGGTGTAAAATGAAGAGATGGAGATTGGCGTTTTATTTTGTGTCCGATCTCTAAAATATGCGAGAAGGATAAGTACATGTGGGCGTTCGATGTAATATAGACACCAATGGTCGTCGATCCATCTTGATGAGATCTACGGTCTTTGTGAACCCCACCTTGTGAACCTGCATGTTTGATAAAAAAAAGAAACCCAATGGAATTGGGTGCGTATCTCTTGATCCGATGATGGGGAAATAAAGGTGAATTACATCAATGATCATGGATAAATCTGGAGCAGGAACTTGCACGTTTGATAAGACGAGGACGCTCAGAGGAATTGGGTACATGTCGCTTGATCCGATGGATGAGAAATAAAGGTGAAATAGATTGACAGTCACTGATGGATCCAGAGTGGGAAGTTGCGCGGTAGTTGGAGGTAAAGGGTGGTAGCGGAATGGAAACCACTATACACGTGGTCGCTTGTGGTGCATTCCAGAGGCAAAAGCGGTATGGTGGAAACTGCCAAAGGGAGCCTCCGGAGTGGGGTCCTATAAAAACAAAGTTGACTTCTTCGATGATTATTTTATTGGCGTCGCACGATTGAAAGGGACCTGCGTGCTCGTTGACCTTTAACTGTCAATTTTGAACACACACAGCCACGGTAACAGGTAAGGCTCAAACGCCCATAATTCATCCATCTGATTACCATTATCGACTGAATTATGGACCAGGGAAAGGAATTGCAAGGGTCTGGTCATATTTTGGATGACAGAGAAGACTATCTGGTTGATAGGGACAGAGGAGTGTGTGACGCTTTCCTATCCATAGGAAGTGTATCAGTCAGTAAAGAGAGGTTGTGGCAATACAATTCATAGGGCAATGATGTCTTAAATGTTTGTAAATAGTTTTTATATTATTTTGTTGTCGAACAAACTCTGCATTTTCCCGAGTTCACAGAATGGTGCGCGGTTAATTATTCCCCTTCTCAGAGAGTCATTGTGAGTCACTATAAGTCTCGAATACTCTGTAAAATTAATGCCAAAGTCATTTTTGGAAACCTAAACTTTCCCGACAGCTACCCTGATAGTCGTGAACCTATAAATGAGTCCATTCTTGCTGAATTGTACAAAAATTGTGGAACTGAAGTTCGTTGAAAATTCCTGTCCAGCATTTTGAGAGAGGGTTAGTCATTAGATGGTCTTTTCCTGCCTTACCATGTTCATATTTTCAAAGATGAATTTCAATTGGTGGTATCCTTAGTATGTCAATTTTTGGATCTTAACGATGATTGTCACGTAAATGAAGTCATCCTGGGTTTTCTATTAAAAATAAGTTCATTAATTTCTGAGTCTCAGTCGGTTCCTGTATTCAGTCTAGATGAATACTTGGCAAAAGCGATACATCTTCAATTAAGTGAATTCCCAAAGGTCGGGTTCTTTAAATTTTAGACTTATTTGTTGAACATGTTTCTATGTCCAAACATCACTGAATTACAGTTTTTAAGTACCATCTTCTCTTTGGATTTGGCCAAGCAAATCAACATGTTTGAATTTGCTAATTCAATCATGTCAGAAATATATAAAATGTTGTTTGATGAAGTGCTACCCCATGTGTTAGAAGAGATGAAATGCCTGATGCAGTACTCACCTAAAGATCGAGTCGAAGATTGGTTCCTGTATAAAGATTCCACTGTTTTGAGGATATACGGATTTATTGGGGAACCTTATAGGTTACCTGCTTTCCTTACTCCCATAATTTTTGAATTAGAGTTTATGAGACAAAGGTTGCATTTAGAGGAATAAAATTTTGGGGCCTTTAAGAAATCTTCAAATATCAAGTTCCCTCTCAAAGTTGGTTCTTTTATTTTCAAAAATAAAGGTGCCCTTGTGTTTATAGAAAATTTGTTGGGAAGCATGGAATTTCAAAAAGAGCCAAGGGTAAATTATGATCTCCACCATATAATTTCACTGAGAAATCAGGCAAACAAAAACAAGCCATTTGAACACCAATTTATTGAAGGTTTGAGTGAAACAACCAATCTGTTGCAGTTTATGGAGACTCCAAGGTCTGATGAAGATGCAAGTACTTTGCCAGTTGCAGTATCTCAGGTGACAGAGAGTCCTAACATTGTAATTAAAAGATGTCTTTCTAAGGTTGAAAGCATGGAAGTGGATGAAGATGGGTCACACAAAAAGGCCAAATTGTTTCAAGTTGGTGGAGTTTTAAGTGAAGAGATTTCAGATGATTTCAAGAGAGTTGGTTTAGTCCTAACAAAATCTGTACAGGTAAATACATTTTCTTTTAAAGGTTTGGATAATTCAGAATCAAGTCCAATTTTCAAATCCAAGGAGGATCTCATGGCTAGTTATGTGGAAAAGTGAAATCAGGGTCTGGAAGAGACAAGGAATTTACTCCCACAGGTAAGGAGTCTAAACAATCCAAAAACCTCCTTGATTTCTGCCAGGGATATGGAAAGAAATAACTTCAAATTGGCCATGTTAAATGATAAAAAGATGTCAGATATGGAAGTAAGATTGGACAAGATTAGTGTACCCGACAAAATACAGCTACATAAGCAAACAAGTCATTAGAGGAAATTTGGGGTCTAAAATGGGCCTTATAGGAAAACGCGGCAACAACAAATTTTGTGAGTTGGAATTCAAGAACCAATAGAATTTCAATAAAATGAGTCAACCATAATGGTTGAATTGACATATTTGTCAAAAAAGAAAACTACTGTTTTTGTTCGTATTTTCGACATATCTTTATGTCTTTTTACTCAAATTTCAAGCAGGAGAGCTCATTGGATGCGGAATTTAATTCCACATCCAACGAGTACCCACACCACATAATTTTGATGGACCCGGCTACCCCAAAAACAAGAAATACCTGAAAAAACGTGATGATGACTGCCGCTCAGAATTTGAGTAAATACATAGGGAGATATGTCGAAAATATGAACACAAAAAGTAGTTTTTTTCATTCTTCCTCCAAAATTAATATGTATGTTTTTATTATTTTAACTATTATTTTACGATTTTAACTATTATTTTATTATTTTCCTTAGGAGGCCCATTTTAGACCCCAAATTTCCTCTAATGGACATTATTTATTCAGATCTATTACAAGCTATGATGAGAACCAATAAGCTACAAATTTTGGTAGATAAGTTAGAGGTTCAGTTAAAACATGTAAAAGTTGAAAATAAGGCTAATGCCATTCAAGTTAAAAAGCTACAAGCAGATATTATCAGTTCAGGGAATGAAAGAGATAACACCCAAGCAATCAGAAGAATGCTAGAAGAAAAGGATAGTGATCTCCAAGTTTTGAAGAAAAAGTTGAAGATCCCAAGCACAAAGCATGTTCAATCATCCGAATTATTGTCATTGCAAGAAGAGAAAGACAAGATCCACTAGGAGATGATGGAACATAAAGGAAGAGCTGTCAAATTACAAGAGGAAAAAGACAAGTGGGAAACTGAACGGAGTGAGCTGATATCGCAAATCTCTCTGCTGAAAAAGGACCAAAATGATGAAAACGAGATCATGGAGGAATTGATGAGTCAGACTCCCACTAATGAGGACCTGTCTATTGTAAATATTGAGAAATCATTAAATGATTTTTCTACAGATGATTTGTTAGTACCTATGTCCCGGGTCAGCCTAAAGGATGAATAAATAAAAGAGTTGAAGGTAGAAAATGAAAAGATCAAGTCTGAGTTAGCCAAATTAAGTGAGAATAAAAATAAAATATTGCAAGAAAGAAATCAGCTACAAAAGAAATTTAATGAACTAAAGGAAAGAAACATCAGAAAGGGTCCTCTCTAGGGGGCGAAGCACATAATTTGGGACACCTTATCTGTAGAAATTACTAAATTCGGGCACTATTTAAACTTCATTGATGATCAAAGCATGTTGATCAATTTGGCCAATCAAATACTGAAATTAGTAAATGAAACTATGGAGAGGAAACCCCTTGCCACAGCCGAGAACGCATTCAATTTCTTGAATTTATTAACTTATCAAAAGTTGCATGATATAGGAGTAAAGGAAAAAATAGCAATGGTATTATGGACCAGAACGTTTATCCATAAGCATCATTTGATGAAGGAAGTCCAGGACAAAGCTGATGAAATGGTTTCACCGGTTAATAATTTCAAGCAGGCTTTCAAGGAGCTATTTGAGGATGGCCTGCCTTCCTTTTGGGATGAAGAGGGGCAGATGTTTTCTCAAGAACATTATCAAATATTGTTAGTTCAAATCCATATGTTCCATTCCAAATTTGATGATTTGGAAAAAGGCCTAACAGGGAATGTCATTGTGGATAAGCTGACAGAGGATTTCAAAATCTTACAAAAGTTTCTGATTATCAGGGGTGGATTGCCTAAGGTGTCATACGAAGCTTACATGGAGTTGGAGGTGTCAATTCGAGAGATGATGGAATATGATACTCCAAGCACGGAGCAATGGAGAGCCATAGAAATATTTGGAAAGACAAAATATATCCTTCATTCATGAAGACAGGTGTTGCGCGCTGAGGAGATGTTGGGATAGGCCTTGTTACCAAGTTGATTTAACTTAATGATCTGTTACGATCGAAGCTAGTAGTTTATTCCTAGGAGTTAGGAATACAGTTACAAGACTTTGATTAATCCGGTCATTCAGTTATGAATCTTCTTGGAAGATGAATCATTTTATGTATAAAATTACATCTATTTTATTGGATGGGGGTTGGAACCCATTTGGTAGTTGAATGTTTCTTTGAGGACATATATTTTTGAATAACAGAGTGAATGCATAAGAATTATCAGAGATTCCTGTGTCATTTACATTACAGTCCATATTTCTTTCCTTATGTGATTGTGCTTTCCAGTGTAACGCTCCATTCTATTTTCTTCATATCTGAAATACAGTGTTGAATGGTTAGAATTCATAATGTTTATGCTCTGATCATTATTTCAGATATTTTATACATTCTTCTACTAAAGTTAATATAGAACTCATCTTTGATGCTCTATATTAATGGGCTATTCATTCTCTCTTCTATTTCAACTGAACTAAATGAATGACTGTGATGAAATGATTATCTTTCCTTTGATAAAGTCTCATGTATATGTCTTTGTGACATCTTTGTGTATATGTGACTCCATTTGCCCAATGGTTATGTGCTGTTTCAACCATTTATACAATATTTGAGTGGTGATTTATATTTGGCCTTGTTAAAATCTGTATTCGAGAGATCCCTCTCTCGAAAGAAAAGCTAGTTTCTTTCTAAAAGTGGTTTTTGCTGTTACCTCAGGATTTACTTTTCACAACCTGGGTATTTTCTGAGTGCTAACACCATGGATTATTTCAAATGATTATACATTGTTGATTATATATGGTAGAATAGATCTAACACCAATATATAGTATGCTTGTCTTGTTTACTTGTTGAGGAAGTGATTTATTAATTCAAGCTGAAGTTGGAAAGCTCAACGGGGATCTACTTCAACCATCTGGAATAAGGTACGATGTCTGATCCTTTAGTGTTAAATATTTAATTTCTATTGTATATTGGAAAGAATTGATTTCTAGAGTCAAGTTGTATGTTATGGTGCCCCAAGCCATAGGAATTTCTCTTCAGAACAAAGTGGCCTCAGGAAAATGCCAGCCACATATCATAGCATTATCACAAAACTATTTTCAGAGTCTGTATATATAGAATGATGTATGGTGCATCCAACCATATCATTAACTTAACCAAATAGTATCTAAGGAAGAAGATATCAATCTTCCAAAAGTGCCTCTGACCCATATTGGCATGACTTCAATAAAATGTTTGCCTAGGGAAAAAGAACAAGATTCTAAAGGAAGAAATAATAATGCAGAAGAATAGAAATGAAAGTATAAAATAATATGGTTTTTTACAACTTGGTGTTCTCCAGCATAATGCAGAAGGAGGAAGGTGGAATCCAAAAGATGAGAAATCAATGTCTTGTATCATATGAGTTTTCATGATCTGGTGTCCTCCAGCGGAATGTAAAAGGTGAAAAGGGGAATACGGAAGGTGGAATATGAAGATGAGAAATAATAGTCTAGTATAACATGATTTTTTGCCACCAGGAGTCCTCCAACGGAATGTAGAAGGTGGAAAGTAGAAGGAGGAATGTGGAATGCGGAAGACGACAAATCAAAGTACAAAATAATATGGGTTTCCACAAATTGAATTCCGCCAATGAAAAGTGGAAGGAGGAAAATGGAAGGAGGAAATAGGAAGGAATAGAATCACGAAAATACTTTGGGAAATTTTGCATTTCCACAACCCAAGGTGTGGGAGATTGGCGGTCATGAAGAGCTTAAAGGAGATCAATGACTGGGAACGGTTGACTTGGAAAGGTAAGTGTGGAAATACATTTTGAGATATTACATAGTTTGAAAAACTGCATAACGCATCCTATATTATATCTACGGTCAGGAAAAAGCATGGTATAAAGTGAACGACTCAGGATGGTTGCGGAAATGGAGAATGAGGAAGGTCACAACTAGAAGATTAAATAGTAAATCGATTAACACGGAATTGTTTTAGTTCTGTTGAAGAATGACGATGGAGGTAGATGAATCAATGAATTAGTGTTAGAATGAGGAATGGAGTTCTCATGAACAGGCATGATTGAAAAATGAAATGGTGCAATGGTGAAGATATGCATTCGCAGGAAACGTGAAGGTATTTATACACAGGAGATGAGTGAGAAAAAGTGTCTCTAGGGATCCATATCATAGAAGAAGAAGTAGAGACCAGTGAGTGTGACATTTATTGAAGGGTAAAGGAATATGGAATATTACTGAAACAATATTAGGGTGGTAGGATGGCGCTAGGGAAGGAAACAGGCCTGCTTGGGGTTGTATCCTTCTTCCAACATAATCTAGTAAATAGGCTGTAGTAGTATCGCATCAGTTGTAGCTGAAAAAACATGGGGTTGTAGCCACCTTCATCCAGTTCCTGGTAAATCCAGGGTAGTACCATCCTTATCTATAGCAGCACACAAAAAACTCTTTGTAAATAACAATTTTGTAGTAGTAGGAAGTATTGGTGGTTTACCCAATTGGGATTCAACGATAAATTTGTGTTATGTTTGTTCTTGTTGATTATGTGATTTAATGAGTAAAATAAAAGTGGTATTAAATTGATTAAAGTTACAATACTGATTCACCCCTCCCCCCCCCCCCCCCCCCCCCCCTCCTCTCACTATGGACCAATATTTCAAAAATTGGTATCATAGAAGGTTTCTTCACCAAATTTTAACCACTAGAAGGAAGATCCTATTTAAAAACCATTATGGATGAACAGGAAGGATTACCCACTAATAGAACTCCATTATTCACAGGATTAAATTATGCATACTAGAGTGTGAGAATGAAGTGTTATCTGATGTCGCTTAGATGGAAGGTTTGGGAAGCAACTGAAAAAGAATATAAAATAGGAGACCAAGCACCTACATACCCAAAGCAACTAAGCTAATATGAAGGAAATAACAAACCCCTAAATGTAATCTTGAGTGGATTGAGAAGCTCTGTATTTATAAAAGTTATGTGATACAAGACTGCCAAACAAACCTAGGATAAGTTAAAAATTATCTATGAAGGGGAACCTAAAGTTAAAGAGTCTAATATTCAGACATATAAAGGGCAGTTTGAGAGCCTTAAAATGAAAGAAGAAGAAAATATTTAGGAATACCTTCTAAGAGTAGATGAGGTTGTTAATTCTATTAGAGGTCTTGGAGGAAAATTAAAAGAAAGAGAAGTGGTTAGAAAGGCACTAAGAACATTGTCAATGAAGTATGACTCAAAAGTGTCCACTATAGAAGAACGAGATGACCTTGATGACATGATAGTAGATGAACTACATGGGATTTTCACTGCATATGAGATGAGGATGGGACATAATGAACCTTCAAGAAAAAAGGAAGCATTTAAATCCATATCCAAGAACCAACTAGAGAACCTAGATGATGAAGAACCTATTTTGATCAGTAAACTTGAGAAAGGTACTGGGAAATACAAAGGAAATATACCCTTGAAATGTTTTAACTGTGGATTAATTGGACATTTTTCCTTAACTGTCCTTACCCAAAACAAGAGGAGAGTGATTATGAAGAATCTTGTTGTCATAATTGTAATAACATGGGTAAGAAGAGGTTTAACAAAAAGAATAAGAACTTCTATTCAAAATAATATAGTGACGATGAAAGTGAAGATGCAGAAATCCTATTTATATGGACAACAAATTGAGATAAGGAATCTTAAGTGCAATGCTGAAACATACATATAAAAATCAGGCCCTATCTTAGAAAGGATGGATAAGATAAGATGATCTTATTTCTTCTGTATGAAACATTGTTTTAGCTAAAGCACTAGCGCTTTAAAATTGGTAAAGAAGTCATCAATGGTCTCATAGTGGGATGGGCTTAGGGAAATTAGCTCATTCTCAAGATGATGGCCTCTCATTTCATCTATCTTCCCAAATAGTGACTTAAGATTGAGCCAAAATTCATTGATTGTGCCAAGTATTTCAACATGAAAGAGGAGATCCCTTGAAGTGCTGAGATAGAGCATATCAAATGCTTCATCAATTCTATTAAAATACTTAGACTTATCCACAACAGGACTTGGATCAATTTTAGTCCCCATGGTGACCCTATAGAGGCCCTTGGACCTCAATTGGATGGCCATCTCGGCCTTCCATTCAAAAAAAATGAATGGAGTAAGAAATTCTCGAGTCTACTGCATTATTCTTGTGCAACCTATCACAAAAATGATGTAGATTCTGAAATGAAAGCACTCAAGTTTTTTGGAAATATGCCCTGAACAACAACTTTGCTTCATTTGTCTTGTGCAACCTGTGAAAAAAACATTGTAGATTCTACAATGAAAGCACTCAAGTTTTTTGGAAATATCCCCCGAACAACAACTCAATCCTCTCTAGATTTTTTTTCAAATCCAACTAGCTTTGATACCATGTGAGAATTGTTTCTCAGTGAGATATAGGATCTAGAGAAATATCCATAATCAAATTGGTTGACAAAATATGCAAGAGAACAACAAAGAGACTAGAAATAGGTGGAATATCACATGCGAATGGTGCCAATAACTGATCATATTATTACTGTACATATTGTATATGTGTATGGTACATATGTATGATACATTGGGTAAAATTTGTGAGCCCTTGGATCCCATGTGAATGCATACAAGTGCTAGGCTAGGATTTCACCCCTAAACCCCCACTAGGTTGACCAATAGGCTCCCAAAGCTAACCAAATAATCACGAATCCATGTGTGAACATGTAAGAAGCATTCCTAGTTCATAAATGAGGGAAGAAAATCATGAGAGAGTGTATGGGTGAGTGGGAGAGTCCATAGGAGCCAAATAAATGAACAAGGAGACCACAAAACAACCACATTCACACACTACTTCCCCTAATCAAAGATGGAAATGGTTTGCAATTAATGCAGGCACGTGGATAACGGAGTGATTAAAGTGGAGTGTCCCAATTGTCAATTAATGAGGCATAATCACCTATTTGATCAGTATTGATCAGTAGAACCTAGGTTAGACCATAGAACATAAGTAAATGTAAAATATTTAATTCTCCTAGGTAGATCATCATGTGATCTATATTTATGCGGGAATGAAGTGTTATTTCTGTTGCATTTTTTTATGGTTATTCATGTATTTTGTTATGTTCCTGCATAAATTCAAATCATCATGGTACTAAGGTACATTATTTCTCTAACAGTAACCACAAAACCAAGCTTTAGGAAAGAAAGTTGGCTTCTTTCTATCGATAGAGGGATCTCTCAATGATTGTTTAAGAAGTCTAGATAAGAAAAAAAATCAGATTGTTGTGTTGGTTGAAACAAAGCAAGTATACACTCAGAAATGTAGTCAATATATATATATATATATATATATATATATATATATATATCACAATGTTGTTTGCATGGAAATTTTTAACAAAGGCAAGCTAGCAATCTAGTCACAGTCGAAATGATTTGGTCTAGTGAAATGGAAGAAAGAAGTAACGGTCCATCAACATCGAATCCTAACAAGGATGAATCCAATGTTAACTTTAGTGGAAAATATTTTGTGAATATTTAAAATCAATAGACAGAGCATATATATTGTACTCAATAGTTCTTATCAAAATTGCTCCATGAGATGAAATAACAAACTACTAAAAATAAGTATAACTGCCTTTACATGTTGTTGATGAATATGTAACTTTGGAATGTATTCACTTGTATATATTATGTATTGCAACACGATGTTTATTTCAGGATGTATTTGTGATGTACTTGTGTCATGTCATGCCCCGATGTTCCTATCGGGAGGATCTATAATGTAAACAAGTCATGTCAAGTCATTGTGGGTAACCCTCCTATTGTCTAAGGGTTAAAGTCCCTGCAGTTATGAGGAACTAGGGTTATTAAACTCTCCTAGAGAGGTTGGCCCTAGTATGGTTTTAGTCATGTCAAGAATTAGTATAAATAGAGAGTTGGCCTCTCTATTTATCACACACTCACTCACACTTAGTTGTAGCGCATAGATGAGGAAGAGAAAGACACTGGGGCAAGGAAGAAAGAGGTTACTGCTATAGGGAGATGATCTTACTATTTTGGGGGTTTAATTTTGGTGTTGATTCTATATCTAAGGAAGTTGCATGGTTTTCCCCATTTATGTTTTCCTCAAGGAAAAACACTGTGTTCATTGTGTCTTGTGTTTGATTGTTGTACTTATTGTTCTCTTAGTTAAAGATCCTAACATAATGCTAGCTTGATTGATAAAAACTAACATGGTATCAGAGCTAACCTGAGAAGAATACATTGTTCAGCTATAGAATCTAGGGATTATTACTTTTTGGGTCTCTCTCCACAATCCATCAACAAAACTATGCTAGGATGACTCTCCATTGAAGGGCGCATCTTTCTATCGAAGCAGAATTCGATTCCGAGCATTTTCAGTTTTGATACAGGAAATTAAGGCTTCTTGCAGAAGAGGAATTTCTGAGTGAGCCTGACATAGGATTTATCTCCTCATAGAAATCAAATTTTAGAGACCTGTGTAAAGATTTTTTGTTGGGTGAAACTCTAGGAAAGTCAAACCCTAGTTTGACCCCACACTGGAAAAACCCTAAAATACTAAAACTGATACGTTCTAGTACATTCATTCTATCCCAATATTGGAAAAGGATTAGGATGTGAAACCTATAGAGGCCGATGATAAAATGTGGATTTATACTTTTTCAAAACTTCAACCTTATATTCTCCATATTCTAGGAGATATGATCCCTCAAAGTTAGGGTTCCATCCTCTTCCAGAGTTCATCCCTAAACAAGAAACCTGGGGAGAATTGCTATATCTTGAGCTACAAAGGTCCAAATGAAATTTCTAAAGATTTTCAATAAAGGGCATGGAATTTAATTTCTGTGGTTCAAATTTCAGACCTAGAAGATCAAACAATGACATCTGGCAGTACATACAACTTCACTGTTCTAAACAATCCTATAATAGGTCAGCTTGGAACATGATCATAAGTCTCAACTGGTGAAACCAATTTTGATGAAACCTTTGGTATTATAACGGGAACATGTGAGGCTACCTCACTAAAAAATTTCAGATATAGAGGTTTAGTAATTTCAAAGAGTAATTTCAGAGATACCATAGAAACAGTAACAGGAATTTCTGCAGAAGAAATTCGAAAACTAGGGATTCCTTTTCCAGGAGCTTCCCTCCACTATTTTCAAAATAGGACTACATTGGATAGCTCAAATTGAAGAGATCTATATTTCTATCCAATAATATCTCAAATATTCCAAGTTTTGAAAATTAGGGTTTCTATGACAAACCCTCGATTAGCCAACTCCGGAATGGGGATGGACACCTCAAATCGGTAAGATCTAATCTTTTTCCATTCTCATTTCAAAGTGATCTATCACATCAGATTGATGACAAGATTGGTGAAGTTGACAACTTCCAAGCATGGAATTATTTGATCTCTCTGAATAAAATGAATTGGACACCTACATAAGAAGAGAGCTTCCAGTTCTAGAAGGAGATGAGGATCAAAGCCTTACACAAGAAGAACTTGGTCAAGGCCAAGAAGATCATTGATGATTAAGTCATGAATCAACTTGTACCACAAGTGTCTCCCAAAAAGACACCGAAGATGTTTGATTTCTTGAACAAGCTATTTGAAGGGAAGAACATAAATTGAAATATGACCTTAAGAAATAAGTTGAAGAATGTGAAGATCCAGAATGTAGAGACCATACAGTCTTAAGGGTCTCTCAAATGAAAGAACAAATTAAAGTGGTAAAAGAAGAAGTGAAGAATGCAGAAGTGGTGATAGCCACCTTGAATGGCCTCCCAGGATCATGGGATCCATTCATTCAAAGAATGTGTTCTAGAAGGAAGTGATTACTTTCAGCAAACTCTAGGAAGAAGAAGAAGGTCAACTAATAATAAGAGAAAAGAAGATGGAAGCAACTGAAGATCAAGCTCTCGCCATCCAAAGAAGATCCCTCAAGTGATGAGGAATATGAAGAACTCAACTCTTGAAGAATCTCTTATCCACTTTAGCATTTGGATAAGAAATGCTGCTATTATCAATTTAGAAGATGATGAAGCTGAAGGCTCAAGAAGGAGTCTACCCACGTAACAAATAAAGATAAGTATTCAATTGTCATTTCATGATATTGTTTTGTTATGCATTTGTTTATATTCAGTTGATGTATTATTCATAATAAAATGTTTGCATTAATGACAGTATACTACAAATATGCATGTGATGGGTAAGTAGCTCATGGTGATATACAACTCTCCATTTCTACTTATCTAGAAAGAAACCTCTTTGCTGACATATTGGATTAGTGCACAATCTCAATGTTGTTTTGGTAGAGATGGAAGGCATCTAGAAACGTTTCCGTGAGATATGGATGAATGTTGTATTAGCTAAAGTAGTTCCATGATCATATATTTATGCATAAGAACTTTCTAGTATGCATATTCCTTATGAAATGTTTCTAACCATAAAAATGCATTTTACTTGTAGGAAATATCGCATACATAATCACCTATAAGAAAAGAAGGATGAGACTTGTTCTGAAGAACAAGTGACGGCAGTTCAAGATGAAAAATAATATGAAAAATGCAGCGACATCATTGATGCAGAAAATTCCAAGAAGAAAGGGAACACCAGTTCAAGAAGAATGATGTCTAGGATGCAGTATTGATACATGAAGGGGAAGTTGAGACATATGATAGGTAGAATCATGTGTGCAAATGAAAGAAGAACTTGTTGAAGCTCATAAGACACCCAGGGGATAACACATACATGAGGATATTGATGAAGATCTAAACCTTTGATACAAGGTTGATAGAAGATGACAAGCTCACAGATGGGTGCGAGATGAACTTTTGAAAAAGTTCAAGACAAAGGATCTTGGTATCCAGTGACCCTAGATGGATAAATAGAATATTAGTAGCATAGAAATATACTTTTCACTCCAATACATAATGTTTCAGTGCATAAAGTACGGAAGACAGAGCGAGTATGATGATTTAGAGGGAGTTACTGCAAAAGATCCTGAGGTTCGACATGGTATGATAGTATGGACAGGTGACTGATGACTCTAGGATTTACTAAGAGTAAAGTGGATTCCAACCTTTAAGGTTGAAGGCAGAAGACCAATGATGCTCATGTTATGTGTCGATGCACTATTTTCTAGGCATGGAGGTGTGGACAAGGGAAGTATGCAGTAGATATCTTGAAGAGGTTTAGGATGATGGACTGCAAGGCCATGACCACACCTATGGCATCGAACATGAAGCTATTGAGTGATGCTTCATCAAATATGTTTGATGCTATGATGTATCATCAGATGATTGGGTCCTTGATGTACCTGATGAATACAAGGACAAATATTTGCTTTGCTGTGAACAAATTGAAACATGTTCACTTGATGGTTGCAAAGCATGTTGTGAGGTACCTGAAGGGTATAGTTGAGTATGGACTCAAGTATAAGGCGAATCAAAAGATTATGTGGATTTGTATTTGGTTATGCATTTCCATTGATAGGAAGAGCACTTCGAAGTGCTACTTCAGTATGGGATCAAGTGTGATCTCATGGTTTGGCAGGATGGACTCCTACATGGCACTGAGTACAGCTAAGGCAAAAGATGTTTCCACTTGCTATTTGGGAGGTAGTATGTTTATTTTGAAAACTACTATTTGATTTGGTTGATCTGACTTGAATTTTTGTATGATGTGGAGAGGAGCAATGATACAAATTGAGATCTCTTGAAAGAAGGATTTCTAGCATAGCTGATGAGACAGGTTTCCCTCAAATGTAATCGGTCTTGGTGAAGCCCGCAGGTCATTCTTAGACGTAATCAGCCCTAATGTGATTCTATGCTAGAAATGGCCAAAGTAAAGTTTTAGTACTTCAGGGAAAAGCTTGGTGTTCTTGAGATAGAGGTTCCCTCTGAGGGGAAATGATGAGATCTAAAGCCATTATGATGAGTAGGTAAAATGTAAGGGCTAAGCCATTTTGTCATGGTAAGAGGGTTGTTTCCTTCCATGTCAGATATGAGTGCTGAGCCATTTTGATATGACTGTAGGATTGGTTCCTACATGATTGGATATAAGATCTATTGCCATTCTGGGAATGGATTTGCCTAGTGAGTTACTAGGAATACTTGGTATGGGACTAAGATACTCTCTGAGATGATTGTAAGATGTAGTCTTACAAGATCAGATATGAGTGTTGTTCCTTTCTGATGGGTAGGTCAGATGTAAGTGTTGTGCATTTCCGATGAGTAGGTCAGACATGAGTGTTGGCCATTTTGACGAGTAGGTCAGATGTAACGGATATTTCCATTCTCTGGGAGAATGGAGGCACCTGGTCCATTTTCAGGTAGCTTAGTCTGGGACTGGGGGCCATTCTGATATGACTATAGGATTAGTTCCTACAAGATCAGATGTGAGTGCATGCCATTATGATGAGTAGGTCAGATGTAAGTGTTGTGCCTTTTCGAAGAGTAGGTCGGATGTGAGTTCCAGCCTTTCTGACGAGTAGGTCAAATATAAGTGCTACCGAAGACCTATGAGGAGGTAGGCCTACAACTAGCATGAAAAAGGGCTGTCTCTGTAGAAATTTCTGTGACAAGAAGAATCATGAGATAACACATATCGTATTGATCCAGATCGAGTGAGGATCTAGATCCAGTGATAATGACCCAATGATGATCCAAATTGAGCTATGATCTAGATCTAGTTATGATGTCTCTGAGATGATACAGATCGAGTGATGATCCAGATCTAGCAGTGATGATCTAGATCGAGTGAGGATCTAGATCCAATGATGATGACCTTGTCATGATCTAGATCAAGTGATGATCCAGATCTAGTGATGATGATCCAGATCCAGTGATGATCTAGATCTAGTGATGATGATCTAGATCGAGTGATGATCTAGATCCAGTGATGATGATCTAGATCCAGTGATAATAACCCTGTGCCGATCCAAATCAAGTAATGATCCAAGTCCAGATGAAGCTGATTTGAAGATGAAGATGACGAGAACTTGACGATGACCCAGATGATACAGAGAAGAAGACTTGTGTTGGAAAACTATGTCAAGAGAATACCTTCCTACTTAAAAGGGTGTGTTGATGAATATGTAACTTTGGAATGCATTCACTTGTATATCTTATGTATTGTAACTTGAGGTTTATTCCGGGATGTATTTGTGATGTACTTGTGTGATGCCATGCCCCAATGTTCCTATCAGGAGGATCTGTAATCTAAACAAGTCATGTCAAGTCATTGTGGGTAGCCCTCCTATTGTCTAGGGGTTAAAGTCCCCACAGTTCTAGGCACTGGGGTTATTAGACTTTCCTAGAGAGGTCGGCACTAGTAGGGTTTTAGTCATGTCAAGAATTAGTATAAATAGAGAGCTGGACTTTCTATTTATCACACACTCACTCACACTCAGTTGTAGCACATAGCTGAGGAAGAGAAAGACACTAGGGAAAGGAATAAGGAGGTTAATTCTATCGGAAGATCATCTTACTGTTTTGGGGGTTTTACTTTTGGTGTTGATTCTATCTATGAGGAAGTTGCGGGATTTTCTCCTTTTATGGTTTCCTCAAGGAAAAACAATGTGTTCATTGTGTCTTGTGTTTGATTGTTGTACTTGTTGTTCTCTTAGTTAAAGATCCTAACATAATGCTAGCTTGATTGATACAAACTAACACATGTGCCATTCTACACTTATTATATACAAACTAATTATGGAAAGTAAACTAATTCCTAGGTAACTAATTCTTCAGCAATAAATCTTTCATGATCTTTAATATCTTCAGTCATGCAACATATATTTGTATCTTCCATATTTTTCCACTATTTTGCATTGGTCCACGGATGGTAAATCCAAAGTGAACATTTCCTTTGACAGCACACACAACTTCACATGATCCCTGTATGAGTAATTTGGAAATCTTGCACACATGGCCTTGAAAGAAAAAAACCATTTCAAACTCATCTTCGATCTTGTCCACAATTGTTTTTCCTAATAATAAATGTTTCATGTCTGAACATTTTGTATGTTCTAATCTACATTTAATTAATCTATCTTGATATTCCTTTTGTGACATCATGCCACCTTTCTCTTCCCAAAATAAAGGTATTCCATTCTTAAACAGAGGATCAAGCTTATATCTAAAAAGCTTCAGCTAATGTTCCATGATATCTATCTTAGCCTTGACTAAATTCAAATGTTGATGTTTGTTGACAACCTTTCTAGCCCAAGTTATGATAGATATTATGTCTTTGATATTAGTAGTCCTCAATTCCTCCTGTGTTAGCCCATTTAGAAAATCTATAGTGCTCTTGGAATAATTAATGGGTTTTTTATTCAATATTTCATTTACTACTGTCACACTTTGCTTAGCCGATTGAATTACAAGATATTTATCCAAAATGTAATCTAGGTAAGGCCTCAACTTGGTTGATTCTGATATGAGTGCATCCCAAATTGTGTGTTTTTCTCATTGTACTCATGACTACCCTATAACATGTTTCATCAACTTATCATTCTTACTTTTCAATTCTTGGCACTATGTTTCCTAGACTTTTCTTTCTTGTTCTCTCTTCAGAGCCAAACTCTCCAGGTCTTTGGTCAGGTTCTTTAACCCAACAAGCTCCAATTCTTTCAGACTAACCCGTGACATAGCTTGAACAATGGATTGTTCACCAGATTCAGTAGAAAGATGAATGATATACTTTCAATATCTTTTTCTTTCTCCTGTATCTTCTTTTCTAATTCATCATACTTAGCTTTGAGAGTCTTCTCACTCTCAACTACAAGAGACATATCCATTTCCCAATGTTTTTCTTTTTCAATGAATTTCAGCAATTTTCCTTTGAAATTTGTTAACTCACCATTCAAATATTCATTTTCCTTTTCAATCTCTATCAGGTCAAAAGTTGGTATTAGCTGAGTAGATGGGATCTTCATCTTCTTCTTTAGTAATTGAATGATGTTCTTTTTTTCATTCAATATTTTTTTGTGGAAGACCCTTTTTATTCTTGGCTAGCAGCATGCAACAAATATGTTTGTAGCTTCTTGATCTATGATTAGTGGGCCATGTTTTCCACATTCTGCTGTCTAAGATGATTTTCAATCTTGCTCTTACTAGACTGTAGCCTAAATACTTTCAATGTTTCCTTCAGCAGATGTATAAATAATATCCTGAGTTTGCTTATGCAAGTGAATCATATCATGAATGGGGATATTCTCTGAGCTCATTTTCATCTCAACAACCTTATTCTTTGTTTCTATATCCAAATTAAAAGTTTTTTTATAATTATCCCTAACATTCACTAGGGATACATCCTTGGTAGTGATTGTTTTGGCCTTTGCATACAATTTCAGATCTTCTTCTGAAGCTACATCCTTATCATCTTTGTATTTTTCAAATAATTCTGATTTGTTTTTGAACTATGAGGTGGAATTAGTGGGTGTTTCAACAAAATCATATTCTTTGAACTCAAATGCAGGTCCTTTCCCTTTCATTTGCTTCTTTTTCTTACCATTATCCTTTGATATTTGGACAAGTTGTCCTACTTCTTCAACCTTTTGCTTCTTTGGTGTTCTTGTTGTGTCTTCCTACTTTGTGACCATGGAATCAAAGAAGTCTCTTTTGTTGGTTCTCTCAGAGTAGCTGGCAATTGGTGTAATCTTTTCTACTATTTGAACCAGGCTTGAAGCACCCAGATGTAGTGAAATGACTTCTTTTAGTGAGGAAGTGGAATCTAATTGCATATTGACATCCCCATAGTCTCATGGGGGTATTCTGAGATAGACCTGCGACTTCAAAGTGTTCAAAGGGATTATTCTTATTAACTTGTCTTCTGATGGAAAGAATATGATGGGGATCATAATTGATTACAGCATCAGTTTGAAACCCCATTTCTCTTAACAAGCTTTCAATCATTGGAAGGGAATACTTGTGCTTAATAATGAATCCTACAACACATGTGAACTTGATCTCTAAAGAATTCTTAAAATTAAGAAAACACTCATTCTCCACTATCAATTTCTGTATGATTATATCCAATGGAAAGATTCTAATAGTAAAAATGCAGGTAGCATATAGGGTTGATGAAAAAACCCATATAATCTTATCACTATACCTTGTTCAAATAGAAACCAGTCTCTAATTCTCTTTTCATGAGATAAATGAAACATCTCTTTCATATGTGGAAAATCCCTAGGTAATTTCTTTTAAAAGAATGCACTGTAAACCCTTAACATAAGAAAATTCATGAATTTTCTATAATCCTTGTTCATTTCTTCAGTGAGTACCATTTCATGGAGTTGTAAGTATTTCTTCATTGAATGATTAGAACATATTCAACAGATAATACTCGAACCTGAAGCATCTCGTTTTGTTTAAATCCACTGGCTGAGAATGAATATTTTCATGTAGGAATTTATCAACTTTAAGGCAAGAAGACTCGACTGAATGAACTAACTATTCTAACGCAACCTGACTAGTGCTAAGGAAAAATAAGAAGCCCATTAAAGGTTCTGTAACATACCTATATGTATCCAACACTAGAAATAGAGTCATCAGGGTTATGACACATTGGATTTCTTCATTAAACAAGTTAGAGTCAATAGGGAAGGGTTGGTTCTGTAATTAGATATCAAATTTAAAGCAAATATTGAAGAAATCCTTCCTCTATTTAACATTAGACTTTCTAAATTACTGGATTATGGTTTCTTCATTGTAATCTTTGAAATTTTGAGTGAACTCAACATGAACTGAGAGGATATTTATGATAATGAGAGGACTAACTAGACACGGAATTTTATAATGGGTAGCATCTGTAATTACCCTCTCAGAAGAGGAGTAATTACTAACGTACCAGTCGATAAACTTAGGACAATTCATGGTTTGGTATGTAGAAAAACAATTAAAGTATGACCTGTAAACACTATGAATTTCTATCCCTCGGTCCTTAAGGAGTTTTAAATTGTTTTTAGCAGCTTCTATAGGTCCATTTAGAAGTATTGTGTCAAAAATTTATGAATCTTTATCCTCAAACAACTCTTCAATTAGCTTGTATTCAAGGCTCACGGCCTCTACCTCTTCTACCCCATCCATTTCAATACTTGCTCATAGGGGATAAGTAGCCTATATGGTCTATTGACATGTGGTCCAAGGATTTTGTTTGAGTTGCCTACTTCCACACTATCTCGGGCTTTCGCTTTCCAATGCAGAAATAAGAAAATGACGTAATTCCATGTGCATGTACATTTAGATTATTTTTTCTTTCATATCATTCCTACATTTTACCCAATGGAAATAGATCCCATCCGTCCATCCTATATCCTTCATCTTGAGCTGTTGATCTTTCTCCCTATTTAGATCACCCATACTCATTCTCTGCTATGCTTCGTCCCTTCTTCTCCTTGACAATATGAGCCATGGTCGTCAGGCCCAGTAATTGTTGGAATTGTTGGCTATAGGCATGGCCCAAATAGCACTGAAGAGAAAAGAGAAATTCTGAAGGAATATCACTTCTACGTAAGTGATGATAGGTGCCATGACTTCCACTATGTACGTCATTGCTTCATCATGTTCTATGATCACTTGAAGGCAAGGAACATACAGATGGATCGACACTGGATTTGGTCTGATGGATGTACTTGTCAGTTCAAAAATGCACGCATATTTCAATGGTTGTGTTCATTGCATAAAAACCACAAAGTGCCACATATGTGGAACTATTTCGAGACTGGACATGGTAAAGGAGAGCATGATGGAGCTAGAGCATGTGTCAAAACAGTGCTATGAAGAGAGGAATTGAAACTATCTATAGAATCTACTATTCGAAATGCGCAATCTATAGTCCGGTGGTGCACGTCAGTAATGGGAGAGGAATCAGCTATGCGAGTAGAATCCACAAGAAAGAGACATGTGGAGAGATTTTTTTGGGAGGTGGTAGACATAGATCGTTCACATGCATGGGAATGCAAGACCGTGCCTGGTACTCGTGGCTTTCATTCGGTTCGAAGCTCAGA
>LPNX010781098.1:684874-701975 GCA_001517045.1 Pseudotsuga menziesii | reverse complement strand
TATGAGTACAATTTCAAGCTTATGATGGTCTCCTATGTGTATATATGTAGAGCATATGATGTGTATTATGATGATCCTTGATGATTACTTGATATGTATAATGTAGGCCATGTTATGTACAACACCATGCATGCACTGAAGGTGGTTGGATGTGTGTAGATTCCAACAGAGTCAAAATGATCGCTCGAGGTGGGAAAGGTGTTGTTTGGTTCAGAGTAGAAGGTACATTTTATCTCAGTGACAAATTTGGCAGATGCATGGCATAAAGACATGTTCTGGGAAAACCATGTGCTTATATTGTCATAGGGGGCTACCCAAGACACAATAGTGGTGCTTAGTGTTAAAAGGGGGAAGTTGGAAAGGTTTCTAGGACAACCTATGGGTAAGTCTTAAGGGATATTAGATTTAGTGTCAAGACCAATATCCAAGACATTCGGTCAAGAGATTTTCTTTTGTAGTTTTAGGAGAGTTAGTGGGTATAATTTGACACAGTTGCATGCGTAGGAGAGAGAGGAGTCTCCTAGGAGAATGGGTTGTAGGCAAGCCTTCATCACATAATCTAGGGAAACTAGCATGAAAGATTTCAATTTCATAGGGAGAAATTACAACAATTGATGGCATGATGAGATTGGAGACATATCCTGATGGATGTACTAGGAGTAACTTCCTCACTGAGAGGGATCGTTATCTTTTGGGGTAGCTTGGATATGTACTTCTGCATTGGTGGTGTCTAGTATGTGGAATTGTCCGAGTGACACTCTCTTGGTAAACACTTTATAAAGTGATTTTATAATGTTACCCTTTATATTTAATCACAAAAGTAATTTTTATAATGTTGAAGAAATTAAGTGATTTAAGTGACCCCAATAAGAGAATAAGTCACAATTGCCGATCTTGTTGAGGTTAATATCTAATCTTGACTCTTGAAGATGAAGGGTTAGAGATTTTGTCATTAATGAATTATAAAGGGATATATAAGGAGAGGAAGGGGCACATTATGAATGAGAGATATTTTGAAGCCGAAGAAAAAAAGAGTGAGGAAGAGTACTGTAGTAAGAGAAAAGAGGGCGCAAATCCAAAGGAGGGAAGGAGAGCGCAATTCCCAAGACATCCATTGCAAGAAATCGAGGAAGAGGAAGTTTCCAATAGCCTAGGAATGGAAATTGAGGTAGTTATGGTATTGTCCTTACAACATCAAAAATCGGTATGTACAACAGCATTTAAGATAGGTTTCAGGGGCCATATAGCCTATAAATTATTTCCAAGTTGGGCCATACATGTCTATTTCTATTTGGGACTAATTTGGCATGGATTTCGAGGTTAGCTCAACGTGTACATAAGTTGTACAGTGTACAACAGACTTTGGCATGATTTCCCCAGTTGGCACAATTTTTTAGGTGTGTAATAAATGTTTTAAAATTCCATATTTCTTCTATATGGGAAGATTAATAGGGAATGCCATTATGAAATTGTCCATGGTTCTATACCGAGTACGAGTTCTTTCATCACTTTTTGAAAAGATGCTTGTTTATGCTTCCATTCATATTGAAAAGATGTTTGTTTATGCTTCCTAGATTCTAGTGAGAGTGGTTTTTTTTCTAATGGTTATGGTTTTCACAATCTCTAGGAATTTTGGCTTGCTTGTAATTTTAAAGGCCTTAATTCATATGTATGGCATATGATGTAGATTTTTAGGCAATATTTGGTTTGTTGGTGAATTTCTCTTGAAGGGTAGGCTCTTTTGGTCATGTAATTGTTTGGGTTATTAACTATTCTATTTTTTTTTTATGTACTAGAGAGTTTCATTTGATTAGATATATAATAGCATCTAAATTGTTTTTTATGAGGGAAAAAGAAAATAAAAAGTTTAGTCTTCCTACATAATGCATGTCAATAGCTTTTTTTCCAATGGTATTTCCTAGAAAGATTTGTGTCAATTGTATGTGATCAATTTATGTGTTTAGTCTTGGGAAAGGCATTGGCATATCATCATCTTTGGTTGGTTGGTGTTTTGGCTATGAGATGGTTGTTT
The DNA here is from genome assembly GCA_001517045.1 of Pseudotsuga menziesii. NCBI lineage: Eukaryota > Viridiplantae > Streptophyta > Pinopsida > Pinales > Pinaceae > Pseudotsuga > Pseudotsuga menziesii. The sequence goes on along the minus strand of LPNX010781098.1, from coordinate 699,943 downwards.
ATTTTTTTATGGTTTTTATTGCATTTACAAATAAAAAATGTTAATTTAAGTATCTATTTGAAAAAAAAAAGCTATGGGTAAATGAATTACCTGTTAATATGATGATTCACCGGAGGATTTGTCTTCAAATTGAGCAATGGGCACTCTTCCAAGCTCCTAGGGCATGGGCACGCTGTCGTCTACGCGATCCTGTTTGGTGAAAACGACTCTCAGGTCGGGACTGTGTGTTTTTTATTTGTTTTTATATTTACAAAACACGCACGCGTTATAGAGTTACAAAATGCGTGCACGTTTTCGAGTTCTATAACGCGTGCGCATTATTGTTACCTGGCCTACATGTATGCTGACATGTCAGGCTCAGATTTACTATTCCAAGTGCTATGGAAGAGGAGCGCGTTCTTTTTCTATGTAACGTGAGCCTGTTCCTAAAAAGTAAGATTGCATCTAAAAGGTTCCTCAACTTCTTGCACACACCTTGGAACCTTCTTGCGTATTGACATCCCCAGAGTCTCATGGGGGTAGTCTGAGATAGACCTGAAGTCAAAGTGTTCAAAGTGATTATTCTTATTAACTTGTCTTCTGATGGAAAGAATATGATGGGGATCATAATTGATTATAGCATCAGTTTGAAACCCCATTTCTCTTAACAAGCTTTCAATCATTGGAAGGGAATACTTGTGCTTAATAATGAATCCTACAATGTATGTGAACTTGATCTCTAAATAATTCTTAAAATTAAGAAAATGCTCATTCTCCACTATCTATTTCTGTATGATTATATCCAATGCAAATATTCTAATAGTAGAAATGCAGGTAGCATGTAGGGTTGATGAAAAAACCCATATAATCTTATCACTATACCTTGTTCAAATAGAAACCAGTCTCTAATTCTCTTTTCATGAGATAAATGAAACATCTCTTTCATATGTGGCAAATCCCTAGGTAATTTCTTTTAAAAGAATGCACTGTAAACCTTTAACATAAGAAAATTCATGAATTTGCTATAATCCTTGTTCATTTCTTCAGTGAGTACCATTTCATGGAGTTGTAAGTCTTTCTTCATTGAATGATTAGAACATATTCAGCATATAATACTCGAACCTGAAGCATCTCGTTTTGTTTAAATCCACTAGCTGAGAATGAATATTTTCATGTAGGAATTTATCAACTTTAAGGCAAGAAGACTCGACTGAATGAACTAACTATTCTAACACAACCTGACTAGTGCTATGGAAAAATAACAAGCCCATTAAAGGTTCTGTAACATACCTATATGTATCCAACAATGGAAATAGAGTCATCAGGGTTATGACACATTGGATTTCTTCATTAAACAAGTTAGAGTCAACAGGGAAGGGTTGGTTCTGTAATTAGATATCAAATTTAAAGCAAATATTGAAGAAATCCTTCCTCTATTCAACATTAAACTTTCTAAATTACTGGATTATGGTTTCTTCGTTTTGATCTTTGAACTTTTGAGTGAAATCAACATGAACTGAGAGGATATTTATGATAATGAGAGGACTGACTAGACACGGAATTTTATATTGGCAAGCATCTATAATTACCCTCTCAGAAGAGGAGTAATTACTAACATACCAGTTGATAAACTTAGGACAATTCATGGTTTGGTATGTAGAAAAACAATTAAAGTATGACCTGTAAACACTATGAATTTCTGTCCCTCGGTCCTTAAGGAGTTTTAAATTGTTTTTAGCAGCTTCTATAGGTCCATTTAGAAGTATTGTGTCAAAAATTTATGAATCTTTATCCTGAAACAACTCTTCAATCTGCTCGTATTCAAGGCTCATGGCCTCTACCTCTGCTACCCCATCCTTTTAAATACTTGCTCATAGGGGATAAGTATCCTATATGGTCTATTGACATGTGGTCCAAGGATTTTGTTTGAGTTGCTTGCTTCCACACTATCTCGGGCTTTCGCTTTCCAATGCACAAATAAGAAAATGACCTAATTCCATGTGCATGTACATTTAGATTATTTTTTCTTTCATATCATTCCTACATCTTACCCAATGGAAATAGATCCCATCCGTCCATCCTATATCCTTCATCTTGAGCCGTTGATCTTTCTCCCTATTTAGATCACCCATACTCATTCTCTGCTATGCTTCGTCCCTTCTTCTCCTTGACAATATGAGCCACAGGTTGAATTATAACCAAAGACCTATCCTTTTATTGACCTTCATCGTTAATTACTTTCACATTTTATTCACCTCTTTCGCCCGGTCTTAATCTTCCTAAGAATCATGCAACTTCCCTTATAGGAAAAATTATCTGCCTTTGATATGAATGCACATTGATTTGAACTATCGAATTATGCCTTGTCTAGCCAATTCCATTGACTTTCCTTTAAGCTTTGAGTTTTCATGTTTAGCGAGCGGAAGGATCTCAAGTCGTCGATCAATTTTAGATCAAATTTGTGCCCTCTATTTCATATGACCTTTAACTTCATTCCAGAATATCACCAAGTTTATTCTTCCTTGCACCTTTAACTAGCGGAATACGTATCGGTCGTTGATCTTGATCATGCTTTCATTTGGACCATTGAATAGTGCGGTCGCTACCACATTCTGCCGAGTCCCAAGATTTTATTCTGCCATACACTTTCGAGCTACGGAATTTATCTTGAAGGTCGATCTAGATCGAGGTTTGATCTCAGTCATTGGAGCTTGAGGAGCTTAAGGATCCTACCAATTTCCATTGATTTCCAACTAAACTTACTCCACGCTTGTTCACACATCGTAATCTATTAGAACAATAGATAAAAAAAATGCTTAAATCCTCATCATTCAACATTGTCGATCCTACCAAGTTCCGCAAATCTAAAAACTTTCTTTGTCCGTGCATGTTCTATTAGTTGAATTTATACCCACTGTAGATCTCTTTCACCTTGAGATCTTCGTCGTCAAAATTTGCAGGCTCTAAAGATTTTCGCTGATTTTGAAAATTATTTTCTTAGTGCAAGTTCACATAGAGGAATCCATTAGAACCGTAGATCTCCTTCATCCTCCATCTCCTTCATCCTCCCATCCTCACCGTTGAAAAATGAGGGACCTACATAATTCCGATGATTTGAGCATTTTATTCGTCCTTGGATGTTTAACTAGCAGAATTTTTTATGGTCATAGATCTATTTCTACATGTTGATATGACCGCTAACTACATCTGCAAGTTAACACCATTTTACACGCAATGAATTTTTTTTAAACCATGCATTTTAACTCTTTTGAATCACCTGTGGCCGTCAATCTTCCTCGTTGCAGATCTACACTGTTGATTCCTACCACGACATAACTCTAAAGTGGATTTTTCATACTTAGCTTATTTGCAAAGTCGTGCTTAGGAATTTTTCAACATTTTTCATTTCAAAGCTAAGAATAAATCCTTCATGACATTCAGAACCCCTTTTCCACACCTCTAGGTAGTATGTTACAAAAAATTTCAGACCTTACCCATCATTTTCACTAATTGAACTCTTTCAGCCTCTTAGCCCAAAAATGATGCTAACACTTTCAATCTCTTAACAAATTTAAATTGATTTGAGTCTCACCATCTATTTGTTAATCTTGATCGTATGCCCAATGATTCTAGCTTATCATCTCATCCAACGAACATCTCAAACTTTGCCCTCTTTCACCCTAATCTTAAAAACTATATCATAAAATCATCATCTTAAATCTAAGAGAGAGAAATGAGCATTCTCAATGATTGAAACAACTAGAGTCCAACCCAAAGTAGGTGTGAAAAGAACCATTCCTTGTACCAATATTTTTTTTTCCATAGACTTATAAATAGATAGATTTCTCACGGAAGAAACTTTTCTTTAAGTCCAAAAGTTGTTTTCATGACCATTTAGCGTCATTCGCAACGAGACATGTGACTATGTCGGCCTATGAGAATACCAATGATTCAAAAACTTGTGGGAGTGAGAGCAACAGGTATAAATGCAACCTTCTTGTTTATTTTTTCATAAGCGATTTAAAACCGTCCAACGATTGTTTATCTCTCACAAGCGACTTAAAAGCTCCCGATTTTTTTATCTTTCATAACCGCTCTAAAAACGCCGAGATGGAGGAACAATTACCAAATGGAGCGAATAATTACGATCTCCACCGCGATAGAGACGATCGTGCTATAGAAATATTTAAGCGGGTTCTCAGACTTAGTGAAGACGATATAAATAGAGGAAGGGTATGGCAAAATTTAGCTTCCCAGAACAATGCGGAGATGATGTATTCACTGAATAGATTAGCAGCAGTCACGGGAACAGATCACTCTATTGAAGGTTTTGAGCGTCACTTGGTCTCGGGCGTGGCCTGTAGATGTATTTGCCAAGGTGACAGACGTGTCTGGAAGTTGGAGAGTACCTGGCATAATGTGGATATCAATCACATTAAAGTGGCTGAAGGTTATGAAGGCCCTCCACGGAGTTCTAACGGTCAAACGGACGTCACTATCACAACTGTGGAAAACAATACTATCTGGTTGAGAGTGGTAAAAGATTGGAGCCGCCTGGACGGAAATATTTTCAGCATGCAAACATTATGGAGTGGGACTTTTTCATATGGTGAACGCCTGCTGCAATTATTGGAGGATGTGAATACAGCTAATTCTGTAGAGATCTTATATGAAAATTTTGTTCTTCATCCTGGCATGAGAAAACAATATATCGTTCGCCATGGAGTGGCGACTAATCGAGTAGCTGCTGCCTTTTCAGTTGTTGATTCTTCTTCAAACGTTGTCATTTCTCAAGAGCTCGTCACTACAAAAGAAGGTGAAGGTGAAGGTGGATTGTTTTGTGCAATTTGTCATGAAATGATTTCCATTGGAGAACGTGGAAGACAATTGCCATGCAGCCATATTTTTCATTATTTGTGTATCACCAAATGGTTTAGTAGTCATACTCAAATTTCCTGCCCTCTATGCAGAGATGAATCTCGGTAACCCTGTCTGAGTTCGGAGCGTCTCTATGCCCGTGTAACAGTTTTCTTCATTTTAGCTTTATTTAGTAGTTTCGCTTGGTTAATATCATTGTGTTAATTAGTAAAAGCTATTTTATATTTGTAAAATATAAAATAGAAAAAAATTTAATCCAAAAAATTGAGTAAGGATAAGTTTACATTTTGTAAAATAAAACGCTTTAATCATTGTGATGGTTTATCCTAAAACAAATCAATTAAGATATCTTCATAACAATTTAGTCTTAATCTAATTTTTTTCATTTTGTGAAATAAAATTTTTGATCATTGTGATTATTTATGATAAAACAAATCAATTAAGATATCTTCATAATAATTTAGTTTTAATCTAATTTTTTTTATTCAATTAAAGATGGTAAAAATAACCCCAACATAACCCCAACAGGTAAAGAATGGAAGTTTTGGGCCTAATCTCCGGAGCACTCCAACATGATGGTAAGCATAAGCTCTATAGCATCGGATCTTTCACCATTGTATCCCTATGTGTATTGTAAAAATGCATCCTCGTATTAGTGTTGAAAATCATAAATTGCCTGTATAAATTCAGGTAAAATTCTTCAATCGCCCCCGATTTCTAGACATGGAGGTCAACAATGGAAATTTCTCCCAAATGTTTTCTTGCTAATCTAAATACTGGTGTCAATTGCCCCTGTAATTTCCTTATGGATATTTTTAATAGAAATTCATCCATAAATCATGGCATTGGGGTTGAAGGGGACCATTTTTGTCCCTATATATTGACAGAATGAATGGGATTATGTTCACATTTAGGACTAGGTGTGACCACCCCTTTCAGTTTCAAAAGGAGGCTCCTTGCATGCAAAAAATACGAAGACTTATAGTATTGTTATGTTGTTGAATTGGAGGTGGATTACCTATTTTTCATTTCTATTTTTATCGGCCACTAGCATTTATAGCTTCCTTTCCTTATTCAGGAAGTAAGTAGATTTTCCTCATCACCCGTTTGTAATATAGTAATTGGATAAAACACAAAGTACACTCCTTGAAGTTATAACGCTTAAGAGGGTTTCAAATTTGAAGAATTAGGATTCAAAGGTTATTGTGGAGTTTCAAGGCTCTTTCTAAGGTTCCTCGGAGGCTTCGAGGCTCTAGAATTTTGGATCTTGCAATCACATTGTGACTCCAATCCGCGGGTATGTTTATACTTAAATACATAAGTGTTATTTTGTTGGGTTTTGTTTCTTGTCGTTCACTTTTAAGGTACGTCAAAATTACAAGATCCGACATTATACTAAGTGGTAAATACCTAGGGTCCATGGTAAATAGTAGGTGTGGATAATCCCTTGACGCTACTACGATGCTCCATTCATTTATTTTGATGCTACATGCACTAACCCTTCTAACAAATCATTGCTCTCACCTCCTCCATTTTTAGTCGTTGATGGAAATTTCTTGTCAGTTTGAAACAATACATAGTGTTGTGAGACAATAACCTCAGAGTCTAACTCAAAACATTTTATTGAAAACATCTTTGTAATATATCACTCTTAGAAAAAAAAATCAGAATTACTGTCTGAAAATTCCATAGTATCCTTCAATTGTGGATTCCTCTCATAGAATGCCACATAAAAACAACCTCCCAAATTTTTTTCTAATAATTTAAATTGATTGAGTTTGATGTTTTCGACAGTATTTTCTTCTTTTTATGTTCTTGGGATTTATCACGCGATTTTCATTTGAGAATTTTTCCATGGTTCTAACAGATATCCAAGTTAGATAGATATCCTTGGCATATCTATGATGTGTTGATACACAATAACAATATAATTCCAGCATGGGGGATGTAGGATGGTAACAGAGGAAAAATATAATATGTTAAACGGTTCCTTGTTAGTCTTTTAGAGATTGAACTTATAATGGCCTAATTGAGGACATTTTTTCTACTTAAGAAAATCATAGATGTTCATTGCAAAATTAAAACCAACATTAAACCATGAGCTATTGAGACAACACCCAAATGCTTAGGTCATTCCCACTAACTGGGAAGAGGTTAGTTAATGGGATTTTCAGCATTCAAAAGAGGCAACATCTTACCCATAAAGGAAATAGGGGGGATTCTTGATTTCATTGAGACTAATAGGGTGTACTGCTAAGATTCATTTGGAAAGTTCACACCTCTCAAGTGGCACTGAAATGTTGGTACATAATAAGTGTAGACTTATGTTGGGGCCCTAAATTTCACAAACTAAATTCGTATTGTTCCAAATCTTATAAAATTAGTTTGGATTATTTGTTTCATCTTTTGCTCTTTAGTGGTTTAGTTTATTTTGAATATTTTATTAATTTTTTACTGACATCGTTTTGTCTTAAAACATCTATTATTGCTTCTTTATCACATTTTTCTTCAATTTTTTTCATGCAACTCTTGGTTTAAGGTGTTTAATTCTGTATTTTTTCTTTCTATTTCATTTAATAATACTCGAACCCTTATATTTTAAAGTTTGTTCAAGCCAAACGACTTCCATAAGGGAGTCCCTAGAATGGAATATTGGCTTCCATTTCTCTACAGGAGGTTAGGGACAGGGATAAGTCATGCCCAACTTGCTTCTTTTATTCGTTTTCAAACATAGGTTTCCGAGGTTTGTTGATTATGTTGTTCACTATTGTTAGGAAGTCAAAAATAGGTTTGAAATTGATTTATAAATGCCAAGTATCCCCATATTGTTGTTTTTTGTCGTTATGACCTTAAAACCACCTAGAATTGAGATTTACTTTGTTTTATTATTGTTTGACCATTAAAACAGTGTTGAATCATGCACAAAATTGCCTAGAAGTGTTGCTACAAGGAACTCGAATACTCAAAATTCCCTTTCTCAATGGATTGGATGCATGGTTCCACTAAAAAATTCCCAAATCTGAGGAAAAATGAGGTTTTTTTTGTTGTTGTTTCAAGATAACACACCACCACATGCCCATATTTTGTAAGCCATGTTTTTAGAGGAAATCATTACACCAATATCACAAACAAATTACTTACGTTTCGAAAAGCTATCTTATTAAACGACAACCTTGCTGCTTTAATTATGTTCATTCTCATTAGTGATTAGATAATTCCTTTGATTTATGCTCATTAGTAATATATAATTCCTTTTATTTATTACTTTTGGAAGTGTTAAGATGCTTCTAGGAAAAATCTAGCTCAACCAATTGTTCATGGTTAGAGACTGGATGTATATTCTTTAATGTTTATTGTGTTTTTATTAATCCTGTGGCTTCTGGAACGTGAAAACAATTGGCATCTTTCTTATCTATGTTGTTAATTTTCTCAGTTACAGTTGGGAGCCTCGAGTGTTTCTGTTGATTATCATTGGTGTTTCACACATGTAGTCAATGTTGGCACAAAATTAACTTGGAACTAAGGATTTTCTTTTGTTAGCGGGTTCAAGAGGCCTAAGAGGTAATCTAAACCTATTGATCCCTATCTAATTTTTGGTTTTGTTTATTCTCCCTCTTTTCTAATATGTTGTATAAAACAATAGGTAAACATAGGCCAATAGGAGTGATATTTTGAGAAGCATTAGTCGTGTTATTATAGAGAAAAAATTAACGACCGTGAGGATGGTATCCCCAATATTGATGTTGTTATTGTAAGTTAGAAGGTTATATGCTTTGAATGGCTTCTCCTTTGCCATTATAATTCCATTCCATAATTGTGAATATGGTAAAGAGAGGCCAATAGGAGTGTAATGTTGAGATTCATTAGTCCTGCTATTCTTTAGAAAAACTTAACAGCTGTGAGCATGGTCAACGTTATTGTAAGTTAGAAGATGTACTTGGAATTAGTCGTCTCTTATCCATTACAACTCCATCCTTTGCTTGTTTGTTGTATTAGTGATGTTTAAGACCCACATCATTGTCACGAGTATGATATTTTTTCTTGTGGGCACATAGACTACGAATGTATTTAGCAATTTGTTGCTCTTGGAAGATTGGACAACTCTACTGAAGATTATTTAGCAGCTTGAGGTAGTTGTATTTGTTGGTCACTCTATATGCTAGTTAATTAAAAATGTCATGCAAAATGCTTAATATAAATTGTCAACCGAGAGAAGTGTTTTTATTTCAAAGATAATTCACACTATTTATGCTTAAACACTAAGTAGTTGGTGAACTGAATAAACTATCCTACCTATCTATTTAGTCAAAATCCTCCCATAATTAAACTAATCTAAACTACCTATCTAAGAATTCAGAATTGCAATCACCTTCCTACAACTTCAATACAACAATGAATGATTCATGGAATAAATATCTAGACTTACTTTTGTAAGAAGTTAAATCCTAATTTAGCAAACTAGATGCACATCCATCATGACTAGTTTATTCCAACCTTAATCTAGGAATAGAAAATAACAGGAATTAAACCAAACAACTCTAAGTTGTAGTCTAACTGAATTAACAAACCTGAGAAAGACAAGTAAATGAAATGAACTGAGGAATAGCTTAAATGTTACAACTATCACACACATGCATAAAGGAAATTAACCTACACAGTCGACTGTCACACCACACTGTTGTAGCTTAAAGGAAATGAAAATACTGACTATTCAAGGAAACATAGCAATTGAAAATTATTGTTGCACCTACTGAAAAAGGATGCATCTAATGTAACTTCCACACCACACAACCAAATAATGAAAACATCTAATTAACTCGGCGATCTCAATGGGAAGGTGGGCCCAACCTTCGAACAGAGACACTGGAACTAACACAACTTAAAATGCAGAGGTCTGAAGAATCCTGCTCCTTATATTAAAATGGTGGAATGAAAGTACAGTCTCCGACACAGCTTACACTGTAAAATTTGATATAAACAAACCCCTGGATCTGAATGTTTCCTATTACTTATACATCAACAAGCGTAACCCTCACCCACTAATATCGAGCAGCCATGAAGATCTACGATCTTCAGGATTTCCTATTACATGCACTGTTACAACTGTGGGTGGAATTAAATAAAAGCAGATAATATAGGAAATTTTGTTGCTCTAGCCAGTGATGAATAACAGAACCAATTTAAGAGATGCCCCGATGATTGTAGTTAACTTTAAGCAGTGGTGCATTGTTGCAACCACGCCTGTTGCAGTTCATGTGGAATGATGACCCTTGGTTGTACCCCGCATGTAGAGACGAGTCTGGTAGGACACACTTGGAAATGAATGTTCATCTCCTCTTTAGACCACTCAAAATACTACACTTGTATTCTCTCAAAGCTTGAACTATCTTTGTAAAATCACAATGCGTTAGCATAATTCAAGAAGTAGAGTCTTGATTATAGCAATCATGATCATTAATAAGATGAAACAATAATTAATCATACCTATGAATATTTAGGGCTCAAGTGAGGAAAGAACGTTTGTTTGATGCATAGAATGGAGTAAGACAAGACAAACAGGGTATAATGGATGTGGTTAAAAAGTGACATTTTGGGACCCAACATCTCCCCCCAACTTCCCTGTTGAATGTCCTCGTACAACAACCTCCACTAGTCTGAATCAGAGGCTGGAACTGTACCTCGTTCATGGAGAGATGAAAAGCTGTAGGAGGGTTTAGGTGGTTCCCACCCATCTAGATATCCATTATTGGAAACCTAATATTTCCACATCTACTTCTCCTTTGCGTTTGTCAATGAGAATTCATCCCTATAAGGCCTTGTTGGCAACCAAATAAGTGGTAATTTGAATTTAAGTCCCAACGAGTTAACTCCACACTTCATCATACATTCAATGTACCCCTCAACCCTAGGGAGAACATGTTTAGAATTCTTAAAGCAATAAAGGTCTCTTTTCTTTATTGATGAAGGAGAAGCCTCCCACCTATCCTTAATTCCTTCCAAAGCGAAACATTGCTTCCTGGAAATCTGGATAACATAACTGGAGATGACCTGCTCTTGAACTTGGACCAGCTACTAATTCTGGGTGGGATATTTCAGCCTCTATTCTTAATGGTTACGAAGAAGGCGAAGGGATTGAGGTTCATGCTGAATTTAAAGATTAAGTTTGGACTCATTTTGAGAAATTGTCCTGAAGAAATCCTCCCATTGCACATGATTTCTGACAAAAGAAGCAAAGGCCCTCAACTGGACATCTCCTATGTAAGGAACATGATTTGAATGATGGTCTAGGGGAAAGCCATTTCATGCAAATAAAGTTCACACAGTAGGTTCTACTAAGTGAAGCTGCTCTTTATAAAAGTTTCCAAAAACTAGGTAGAGGATGCCACCTGATAAGGTCTCCATTCCTTTAATGCCTTCAATTTAAACCAAGTAAATTGTACATACAAAAATACAAGATAATAGGGATATGGAGCTCTGAAGCTCATCAATTCCCAGGAAAGAGTGTACAATTGATCTTTTTCCTTCTGCATGGACTTGAATTTCTTCAACTTCTTCAATTCTTTCTGTACTTCTTCCCAACGACAACTACAGTATATTAACTATTCTTCCCATCTTTCCCTCAATTCTCTGATAGTCTTTCTATGTTGAACAAGGGGGATCATTCCTTTCTGATTTCTATCGACCTCACTTTTCCATTTCTTTACTTCTATTTTCAGTAGTGAGAGTTCTTCTATTAGACCTTGAATCCTTCCTTCTCCTGTGTACTTCTCCTCATTAGAATATAAATTGAGAAAGTCCCAGGAAGATTGTGTTCATAACTTATCGCCCAATGTTTCAGCCTAATTGTTCTGAATTGAAAGTGAAGCAACTTCCTCTTCTACCAGTGGTCCAACAACTTCTGCCTAAAAGGGTACTTCTGCAATCAATTCTGAGGATGCTGGTTCTTGTGTAACATCACCTTTTTCTTAAAAACCCTTTTTGTCAATTTCAGTAGCCAATTGTGAAGATGTTGGTTCTTGTGCAACAACATCTTCCTGGGTTCCAATCTCAACATCTTCTTGAGCCTCAGTTGTAGCTTCTTGATTTTCGGCTGTGGCTTCAATAGGAAGATGCATAGATGTTGGTTCTTTTGTAACAACTTCCTGGTCTCCCAATCCCTCTGGCTGCTTGGGTTTCTCTTGAGTTACTTCCATATCCCATTAAATATGAGACTGGTCCCTGAGTATTTCAGTGCCCCCAGATACATGAGACTCATCCCAAAATGCTTCAATCTCCCTTGATAGCTGGTACTGCATCTATTTGTCTTCTCCTAGTTCCAAATCAGGGATTATGTCAATCTCAAGGTTAGTTGTCCCTAGTTGAATGGGAGTCTCAACAAGGTTTCCTCAGGATTTTGGTTCTTGTGTGACAACATCTTGATCAACTTCAAAATTTTCCTATTGCTCAAGTTATCCCTCCACTAGTTCTGTGTCCTGAGATTTCTCTCGGGTCATAGTAAAAACTCCTAAGTTCAGGTCAAGGATTGTCTCAACCTTTGGCTCACTCACTTCCATTCGAGTAGCATCCTTAACAAACATTTCCATGGTTTTTGGTTCTTATGTAACAACACCCTGTGCTTCAGACTGTAATTGCTCATGTTCTCTTACCTCTATATCGGGGATCATTTCCACTTCTAGTTCATCTTCACGCCTCAATTCCACCGCAGATGTTTCTTTCTCTTCTCTAACTTCCTGTGTGGGTTTTTGTGCCACAAATGCACACACTGTGACTTTGTATCCTGATTGATTAAAAATTTCTTCACACCAAGGATAATTTTAGGGGAGAAATTAATCCCAGTGGGCAATTTTTCCGTGTTTTTCTCCAAAACAATATTCACCATTTTGCATTTTTTGAAGCAATGTTTCACCCAATTTTGATGGGGTAAAAAATTTTCACCCTAAAAATCGATAAATTATTATATAAACAATATATAATTCTTGGAAATTAAAATATTTTTTGAAAAATATCGCCAAACATTTTATAGTTGGTGTTTTAAGAATTGGTAAGATTTTCCAACATTTATACACTTTTAAATAAATATGGTTCCTTAAAATCATCCCTGCTCCACACGCAGGGAAAACTACTTTTTCCAATTCTTCACCTTCCTCAATAGGAAGTGATCCTTCGAACTGATCTATAGTTTCTACCAATGTGTGCAATCTCCTTTCCACCTGTTTCTTGCATGTTTCTTTCCATCTTTCCACTTCCTTTTGGAGTGCTTGCACATCTTCTTTCAACAGACCATTTTCAAACAAAATTCCCTCAATTTGAGGTTCCTCTGCAACAGGTTCTTGAGGGGCAAAATTTGTCCTGGGTATAAAGTTGGGAAATTCAATATTTGCTTCAATGTTTTCCCATCTTTCGTGCACTACTTATGCTGCTGTGACATATCAAGTTCTCTTTCTTCTTATTGTCTGTGATGCCTATACCTCCTCTTTTTATCTTCTTCTCTTCCTTTGTGGTAGAGGGGATTCCAATTCTGCAGCTGATATAGAAGGAATGTCTCCTATTTCAGCATCTTCTCTGGTCTCTCCCATCTTTGCTTCCTCCTCAATAAAAGTTCCCATCAATGCAGTAGAGGATTCAATGGTGAGGACCTTTGCATCACCTTATGTCATCGTAGCTCCTACATCCTTACCTTCAACTATTACATCATCCAATTCTGCTCCAACTTTAGCTTCTATAGCCAGAGGTCCCAATTTCTCTATCCTTTCTATAGGGTTTGTTGCTGCTACAACCTCACCCAATTGTTCTTCTTGGTTATCTGATCCTATCTCATCTCCCCTCCCAATTGAATTGGAGGGACTCTAGTCCTCTCACTCTTCTTTCATTCCCCCCAACTGTGCAGGTGCCTCCTCTTCTTCTTCTATTTGAACACCCCACAAAAGTGTAGGTCCCTCAACTTCCTCCTCTATTGGAACACCATCCAAAAGTATAGGTCCCTGGTTTATTTGAGGTTGACTAGTAAATTGTTCCCATGTTTGGTTCCTCTGAGGTAAGGACCTTAGGATAAGCAGTTTGATTAGGCCGTGATGGGCGAGGGAAGAATATGGGTTCCAAGCTGATCTTACAAATGCCACCATGTGATGTAGGCCTTTAAATAGATAAAATGGAACATTGAGTAAATACCTATGGTGTAAATGAGACAGTAGGGGAAACTCAGAATAATAAATAGTATGGTACCTACCTTTACATGTGATATACTTCTTGAGAAAACTGCCACTTGATTCCAATGGTGAGGCAATGACTTTAATACTATCCCCCGATTTTATTGATTGATTTCTTCACCAGCAACCAGAAAATCCCATAGTGCAACAACATTGTGGTTTCTTCTTCCAAAACAGGCCCTTCGAATTTGAGGAAGAACAGTAACCTATGATACAATCTCTTGAGTAACTTCTATGTGAAAATGTCTGACCTCTGAATCAGTTTCTGTGATATTTAGAAAAAACTGAAGAGTTGTTGTTTCTCGATGAAAACCATTTAGACATTGGAAAAACTCAATCCATCCAGCAAATTTGAAGATGGAAAAAACATTAGCATTTCTTCGCAATTCTAGTGTATTTGTAGCCTTGATGTCTAGCGGGGATACCATTGTTTTCTCTTTTTCTTAAGGCTGGTATCAGCCCAACAAATTACAGGCCCAAAAATGGAGGTTACAGCATAGGGACATGCACGAACGACTAAGGTTGGAGTTGGGAAAATTAGGAAATTTATGATAGTCATAAGCAAGGAATCATTGGTAAGATTTGGACCCAAATTAGTAAAAAGGTGATAGTTGTAAGATAAGCTCGAGTACCCATTAGATCATGTGTATTGACAGTTAACGAAGTACATGTATAATGAAAGGTATAAAAAGGCAAGCATGATTAAATTTGTCAAATCTACTTAACGCTTAATCATGTAAATAATCAGAACCATACCTTAGTAATTATGTGATGAACCATGAATTCTCAAAGTAATACAACATGTCAATGTAGCCATCAAATTTAAACATCATTGCGCGCATGCTATCACGACCTTCCTTCCAGCTGTTGGCAGTTAGGGCAGACCCAGGTTTAATACTTTTGCGTCGCACCAACAAAAGACCCACAGTGTTGGCCCTTTCGGCAACAACCTGCGCGCAGGTTGCAGTCTCACCCGAAACAGCTATGGGGTGCCGCAGAATCAGTT
>LPNX010781098.1:617845-684812 GCA_001517045.1 Pseudotsuga menziesii | reverse complement strand
TTCTGCAAGCAAAGAGGGGAGTTACTGTACCTTAGCCTGTAATAATCTTATTAATCCACAATCATAAATCTTTAACATTCATTCACATAGACTTCGCAGTTAGATAATAGTCATGACTTGCTCAACCCACTACAGGGAATTCACAGCGAAGCTTAATATTTTCAGTGATCTTAACTTATCAGATGTATACAATATTCAATGCATAAAAGACAACATAAGAAGAAACAATCACACAAGAAACCACAACACCATATTTAACGTGGTTCACCCCCAGTGTAGGGGCTACGTCCACAAACTGCGTTCTATTCAACTTGATACAAAACCGCAGTTTGATCTACGCACTCAGCTGCAGATCCCTTCAGTCCTTAAAAGCCGCGCACACAGCAACAGGCCCCTGCGCACACAGCTGCAGGTCTTTCCTCAATCCTTCTTACAAAAACCCTCTGCGCACACAGCTGCAGAGGTCGTCCACGCACACAGCTGGGACTTAACCTTTCCTTACAAAGTCAACCTTAGCTTCGCCTTATTCTTTCTTACATCAAAAACCTAACCTCTCTTATTTACAGGAGCGCTTATTTATACTGCGCATTTTTACAAAACCATGGTCTTAAACCATGGGCACCCAAAACCCTAAACCCTGGATTTAAACCAAGGGTTTATTACAAAATTGAGTTTTAACTTCCCTCGACACCCCTAAGACTGTTTTGACCCATAACTCCGCTTACAATATTAACCGCGGAGTTACCCAAACATATGGTACACGCCCCAACAGGCCCCTAAGACTCACTAGTGGCCCGTCCTGGGCCACCTTATGATGTCTCTGGTGGGAGAATCTTCTGCGCGAAGGTGCTGAAGCGAGTGTTGAGATCCTGTAGTATGTCATCAGCTGCTTTCTCCTTTTCCACCAGCTCTTGTAGCACTAAGGATGAATCTGTATTGGCCCGTTCCTGCGCGAAACTGTCGTAGCTCTTCAAGACTTTGAGCTGGCTTTCTGCAGCATTACTTAATTCCAGTGCTTCATCAATCAGGGGTTGGAACGAAATTTCCAGCAGCGTTACCCTTGTCCTGCAGGACTCAATTTCCAGTTGAAGTTCCTTGCTGCGCTTCACTTTATCCATCTTCTGCATAGGCGGCAGTGTCTTGATTTCCATTCTGACTGCATCTAATTTAGCCTGGCGTACTTTGATGGCTTCCTGGATTTTACCTACATCTAGATGGTCTTGGAGGTTTTCCCAAGCTTCAATGCTGTCATCAAGCAATTTGGCAACGCTGGCTGTATTATCTGCTATTTTTGCCGCTGAGGCCTTGATGTCCCTAAGGCGCTGTTCCCGGGCCTCTGGTGGGGTCTCAGGAGGGATGCACAGTTGAATTTCTGTAATCTGTTGCAGGTGTTCCGTCTTTAGCCTGTCTATCTCGCTGGAGACTACTGGGCATAGTCTCTTAACTTAACAATCCTCTGTGCTGGTTCCTCTGCACCCTGAAGGTCAAAATCAGAGAGACTCCGACAGGATTCATCCAATGCCTGCATAAGTGCAGTTGTTTTATGTTCGACGTCTATCTTCTTTTGCGCCACTTCTTCTAGTTGTGCTGCGACAATTTTGTTTTGCTTGAGACTGTTTTCCAATTGGAGTTGGGACAACTGATCTCGTGCATGGATCTCCCTTGTGATTGCTAGCTGGCAGAGATGCAGTTCTGACATGGTCATCTTGGTATAGTCAATTTCTACAGTCATGTTCATCTGGGACCGGGATTCTGCATCGGTCAGTATCAGGGCTGCGCTTGATACTTGGCCCCGGTTATCCTTGGTTGGCCATTGCCTAAGGTCCTGCTGCGCGGTTGCTGTAGTGCTACTTGTCGCAGTACTGGTCCCTAATTTTGCTGCTAACTCTTTTAACTCCAAAACCCTGTTTGCTATACCTGTGAGCCCGACAAGATGCAGTTGGGAAAACTCGGACCATTTTTTGGTAAGCGTCCCAGTAGATTTCTCTAGAGCCTGCTCCAGTTCCTCCATCGTTATAGTGGCATCTTCTTCAATATTTTTGTCCTTCGACGCTTTGGACTTCTTGCGAGGTGGTGGTTTCTTTGCTTCTACTGCTTCTGGTGACTTGCGCTTGGTTGATGGGCTACGATCGGATAGAGTCTTGCTCGACTCCTCATCCTGACCAGCGTGGTCGCCTTCGCCATCTTGGCTGTCACCATCTATCTGTGAATCACTCAGGTCTTCGCTATCTTCAGATAGGTTTTTCTGCTGCGCCTAACTGGTACCTGCGCCAATATTTGTAGCTAGGGGGATAGGGATAGAGGGTTTCTTCCCAACATCTTGTAACCACTCAGCTGGTCATAGCTGAACAATGCCCGTGACCTCAAGTTCAGTTACTATATAAGGTAATTTGAACCACCGATGTCGTGGATCGACGCGGGCTTGAATGAACACATGATGAAGATCAGCCCTGAAGTTTACGGCACCCTCATATTTGGAGAACAACTCCTGGGTAAGCCGAGGTGTGCGCAGAATCTCCATGTTGATACTCATGGCATAACAGACGAACACAGTGTTCGTCAGTTGCTGTGTTTCCTTATTCGAGGATAGCCATAAGGAGGCATACCTTAATGCTTCCGCCCGGCTTGGGTTTACTTCGACAAACTGGGCTTCGGTGGGTTCTTTCCACCCGACTAATGCAATAAGTATTAACAACCAGGAATAATGAAAAGGTATACCTTTTTCCTGCGCATCCCGAACATCCTCCAGGAATTCCCGTGCAAGGTACGCAGACCAGTTGTAAGTGTATCCCTCGGCGCAGTTCATGGCAATCCGGATAACTGGGGCAGGGACTTCAGTAGGCCTGCATTTCCTGATGATCTTGCAGGCCAAGAGTTCAGCTGCGAAACGAATAGGCTTTTCTTGAATCGTGGAGGTGTGATATCCCCGTTTCCCCTTGGTCAGGCCAAACCGCTCTTTCATGGTCTGCGCCAGCCTTGTATCCTCATGTTTTGATGGAAATTCATCTCCCGGGTCCGGTCCTGCCATAGGTAACCCTGTGATTTTGTTAATGAGTGCGGCATCAATGGGGATTTGCTGATCTCCTATCCATAAATAGCCGTCATGCACTAGCGCAAGCAGTTGTTTGGCCACTATAGTGACTTGTATGCCGCGACCGAAATGTGGAAGATCAAGTACCTTGAGTAGGCCAGCGTTATCCAACCCCGCAGCCCACGGTTGCACTTCTAGTAGGGGTATATCATGTTCGGCATATTGGACACGGTGCATGTATTCCTTTGGTGCAAACTGGGGAAACTTGCCCTGGTCATTTGTGTCGTGATCACTGTACTTGAGCCGATTGATTTTCCCTATCATGCTTCTGACCAGCTGAACTCCTGGTGGTAGCGATAGTGTAGTTAGGGTAACTTGCTTGGTCCGGTGGGGAATCTGGGCATCTGGGAGGAGAGGTTGGAGATAAGGTGGCCGTTGGGGTGGAATGTTCTCCCTGTTCCCGGCCGGGACCTGTGCTGAACTGGGGAAATCCATAGGGTGTGCTACCGGTGGTTGTCCTGTTCGCCTCTGCCGATCTTGGTTGTACTTGGAGCGAACTTCAGTTCTCCACTTTTTCCTAGCAGACCGGGTCTGCATTGGCCGCGGTGGGGCTAGTTGGGCGTCTTCACCAGGACCGGAAGTAGGCGGCCGATTAGAGCAAGCTCTCAGGCCTTCTCGCTCAAAATCTCTTACTAAGTCATGAACCTGTCTCTCTGTTGTCATGAGTTTACTCATAAAACTTGGCAAAATGCAGACGACGATTTTTGCTAAGTGGGGCATCTTCTTATACACGCCGGCAATCACATCGGGCCGGACGGTGCATTGAAGGTACCAAATATTACAGAAATCTTGTCCAACTATTACCCATTTTCCAATAATCTTCGTAGTACAGGCATTTAAGGCAATTAAAATGTTGCCGCCGCCAATGTGACTACTCCCCAACGGTCGGATTTTGAGCCTCGCTGTGTTTCTGGGCCTCGGCAGAGTCATGGTTGAGGCGTCGGGGTAACAAATAACCTTGGCATCATAGTGCCCTTCGACCCAACCGTACAATGGCTGCGACAGGATTGTGAGGCCGGAGGAACTGTCGTCTGGACTCTGCCCCTTGATTTGGTATTCAAATCCTGGATGGTCAGCATATACCTTGGCGTGGGCTGATCGGAATGCTGTATCTAAGACAGGGATGCTTTGGTTAATAGAAAATGTGATCAGAAAGCTATCAATTAGATCATCCCTACTTACAGCACCGTGTCGGAGCTCAACCTTCATGGGCCATTGTTTCGTTATTGCCGCTAGGATGTGCGCGAACTTATGCACCCCCTCCTTGCGAGGTGTGTTTTCCTCGGCTGTATAGTACTGTCTCAAATGTCCCAGAAGGCTATTCGGCCCCTTGAACTTACGTCGCACCTCCTGAGCTTGGCTTAAGAAGTTGGGGCGCAGGAATTTCTGGCAGGTTTCCCGACTGGGGTGAGGCCTGTTAGGATCGGTCTCCCATGCTGCTGTAGCTCCTACTGCTGGGTCCAGAGTCTGGGTGTTTGGTGAAAGGGTTACTTGGTCGGGCACAGGTGCACAAGCTTTTCCTGGGCCTGTCATCCCAGCATATGCAGGAAACTCTCTGGGCTGTGCATTAAGGCATCTAAGAGACTGAGTGATCTGCGCGCATCTGTGGCCATGAAGCTCATATAGTCGATTCTGCCAACTCTCCAGACCGTCATCTGAATCGGACATGCAGGAGCTATCACATTGCCAATCCATTACACCATCATCATTAGGGTCGACATAATCTGCGTCCTTGGCTGTGATATTGTAGATGTGATCCAGAGTATCTTGCTCCCCTTCATGTCTTAGTGGTTTTGTATATCTTTCTCCTTGGGATGGGTCAAGGGGTATGATAACACGCAGACCATTTCCTTCGAAGGTCATCTATCTCCTCTTAAGGTTGATGATTGCAGCGTTGGCCATAGCCCACTCAATTCCCAACAAAGCTGGGTAAGGGTTGCTGTCGTCAATGATCTCAAAGACTTCGAAATCTGCTAGAGTGCTGACCCCATCAATGTCTATTGGGACACTAAGAAGTCTCCCTAGGGGTACAATCCTCTGTTGGTTCGCTAGTCGCAGTTGTATAGGTGACCAAACCAGGGAAGGCTGTCCCATTTGTCCCCAAGTCTGCCTGGGTAAGACATTAACATCTGATCCAAGGTCCAAAATGACATCAGACATATCATATTCCCCTATCTGAACATTCAATCTCATTTCCCTTCCCGTTCTTCGGACACGACTAACAATTTTCTCCTGATCAGTTCCTCTCTGAGGGTCTGTGACATCAAGAACTTTTTGCAGCTCTTTTAAAGCAGTCTGATTCCTCAAGAGTTTCATACAGCTCTGCAAAAAGGAAGAGAGTGTACTTACTTTATCTGTCGAGGCCTCCTGTGGCTGCGCAGCCTGCTGAGGTTGTTGTGCAGGTACTGCTTCAGCTCCAGGGTCAACAATTTCAGACTGGGAATCCTGGACTGGTGCTTGGTCCTGCGCAGGGTCACGGGCTGGGACTTCCTTACGGTTGCGCATTACGACAGGTTGCTTTAGCGTATTTTGAATGTGCATCGTAGCGCCACTCTGTGTGACCACATTAATGGCTGCAGCAGGTCTCTGCTCAACGGAAATCAACTGGATATTTGGGGTAGGGACACGGTTGTTTTCCTGGATCTTTGCGAGGAGCTGGGGGCACTGTTCAATCACATGGTCCACGGTGCGGCAATACCGACAGGTTGTAGTGGGGTTCCGACAGTCACGATCCAAGTGGCCAACTTGGTTACAATTGTAACACACAACCTGGCCTCTACCTCTTCCGATCATCCCACCACGGCCTCGTCTTCCAAAAGCGCCTCGTCCTGCGCCACCACCGTGGTAAGCATATCTATCATTATTCTGGACTTCATTGTGTACTCGGTAGGCGTCAGAGGTGCGCTCTCGCATAAGGTCGAAGCTACGACACTCTTCTTCATTATGGCCTATGGACTTACAGAACTGGCAGAAGGGGTTTTTGGGAACTAGAACATATCACTGAAGAAGAGGGCAGTGCTCAGCGCGATGCTGGCCGGAGGTTCGACAAATCTCACAATAGAGAACACCCTGATTGAATTGGGTGGGAACACCCGTAGTTAGGTAGGCTCTGGCCACGGGGCACTGGTCCCTATCGTGACCCTCGGACCGATAGTGCGTACACCAGACCTCCTCTCGACTGGTTCTAACTTTCTTCATGTCGCAAAGCTCCAGGGCCATCGCGGCAAGCTGCGCTTGGATTTGAGCAATACCAGAATCGTCTCCGACGGGGGCGGTTTCTAGCTTCATTGCGATTTCCAGAGCCTCTGGCTGGTCAGCAATCTTCTGTTGCATGAGCGGAGTTCTAATATGCGGTAACAATGCTACAATAAACCATTCCTTGTGCTGCGCGGGACTAATGGTGAAGCTGACTTGGTCTAGTAGAAATTTGAATCTCTGGTCAAAGTCCCACACAGATTCACCGCGCCGTTGCTGAATTTGTTTGAGTTCAGTGATGCTCTGTGACTCCGATTTGGGCTTCTTAAAGTCTTTGATGAGGGCTGCCTTGATCTCATTCAGTGTAGGGCTCTGAGTGCTGGAAAATTTCATGAACCATGTCAAAGCCCGGTCCCGAAAGGAATTGATGAGCTGCGCGGTTCTCACATCCAGATCGGTAATATTCTCTGCGTTCCAAACAGCCTCACATAAAAAACAGAACTGTTCTGGGTCCTCTGATCCCGTTCCTTTGAAGATGGGCAACTTAATGTCATCGGCTAGGTGGGCCATGGTAGTTCTAGGGGGTTGGGGAGGAGGGCCAGACGTTGATGGGGTTGGGTTTACTGGGGTAGATTGACCTATGGTCGGGATACTTGAACTTGTTTGTCTGTCACACTTCGACCGAACTTTAGGAGTAACAAAGCGACGTTGTGGGGTGATGGGAGGGTTTTCTGCCGACAGGTTGTCGTCAGGGTTGGGATGTGGAGGGTTTACAGGGGGAGATGCGGTGGCCTATCCTGAGGAGTAGGCTTCAAAATCTCTTTTGTACCGTTGCTCGCTTCGCGGTAACCCACTTTGCACGTCGAAGGTATTCTCACTTGCAAACATATGTTAGTACTACTAAACTATGAATCAGATTCAAATAATAAGATACCCTTTTCAACCAATAGTATTTTAATCTTCAAGCTTAAAGAATTTAAGAACTTACCACGAGGGCCTTTGAAAAACTGTCGTTCAGCCTCGCTAAAAGAGGTACTCGTATCAATGGCAAACTCTGTCACAAATGCTTCCAACGTTTGCGTCATCCAGAAGTCAACGGCGCGGGATACCTCGTTGTTCACGTGTTGCACAAGATTGATGCGTGCAGGGGTCCACACAGGAATCCGTCGAACTTGAAAGTTCGTCCGTCTCTCTGTTAACCTAGACAACCACTGGTGCAACTCTATGTGGATAGTACCAAAGAATATTTCATAAGCATCACAAAAAACATACCTTTGTAAAAAGTCACGTGCGCTGCGACGCGGATTCGTATTTTCTTGCTGCGCAAATTTGAGACAAATCTCAGCAAACCAATCACCGATTTCCTTCACAGAGGGCCACCAAAACATAGCCCTGAAGGTACGAGGTAAACCCCTCTTGAGCAGGTACTGAGTTCAACCGGCAACGGAACCAATTTGTTGGCAGTTAGGGCAGACCCAGGTTTAATACTTTTGCGTCGCACCAACAAAAGACCCACAGTGTTGGCCCTTTCGGAAACAACCTGCGCGCAGGTTGCAGTCTCACCTGAAACAACTATGGGTGGCCACAGAATCAATTTTCTGCAAGCAAAGAGGGGAGTTACTGTACCTTAGCCTGTAATAATCTTATTAATCCACAATCATAAATCTTTAACATTCATTCACATAGACTTCGCAGTTAGATAACAGTCGTGACTTGCTCAACCCACTACAGGGAATTCACAACGAAGCTTAATATTTGCAGTGATCTTAACTTATCAGATGTATACAATATTCAATGCATAAAAGACAACATAAGCAGAAACAATCACACAAGAAACAACAACACCAGATTTAACTTGGTTCACCCCCAGTGTAGGGGCTACGTCCACAAACTACGTTCTATTCAACTTGCTACAAAACCGCAGTTTGATCTGCGCACTCAGCTGCAGATCCCTTCAGTCCTTAAAAGCCGCGCACACAGCAGCAGGCCCCTGCGCACACAGCTGCAGGTCTTTCCTCAATCCTTCTTACAAAAACCATCTGCGCACACAGCTGCAGAGGTCGTCCACGCACATAGCTGGGACTTAACCTTTCCTTACAAAATCAACCTTAGCTTCGCCTTATTCTTTCTTACATCAAAAACCTAACCTCTCTTATTTACAGGAGCGCTTATTTATACTGCGCATTTTTACAAAACCATGGTCTTAAACCATGGGCACCCAAAACCCTAAACCCTGGATTTAAACCAAGGGCTTATTACAAAATTGAGTTTTAACTTCCCTCGACACCCCTAAGACTGTTTTGACCCGTAACTCCGCTTACAATATTAACCGCGGAGTTACCCAAACATATGGTACACGCCCCAACACCAGCAAACCAAAAGATGTCTTTTCAATATTGACAAAAGCATAATTGAAGTTGTGAGGTGAGTCAGAATCAACAAAATCATGGGTGGCAGAAATTCCGGACGAATCTATAGGAGTTGCAGCCACGAAAGATAGGAAAATATCCTAAAATTGCTGAAGTCGTAGCTGCAAGAAATAGGGGAAATATTCTAAAATTAGTGGATTCGCAGCCCTGAGAAATAGGAAAACTTTCTAAAATTGGTGGAGTTGAAGCTGCGAAAAATAGGGAAATATTCTAAAATTGGCAGATTTGCAGCCATGAGAAATAGGGAAAATATGCTAAAATTGGCCAATTCACAGCCGCATGAAATAGGGAAATATGCTAAAATTGGCAAAGTCGTAGCTGTGAGAAATAGGGAAATCTGCTAAAATTAGTGGAGTGGTAGCTGTGAGAAATAGGGAAAATGGGAAAATTTTTATGGAGTTGCAACTGCAATGAAAAGAAAAATAGGAAGATATTACGGAGTTGTATCTATGTGGAATGGGAAAAATAGGAAAATTTTATGGAATTGCAGCTGCGTGGAATGGGAAAAATATGCAGAATTTTTATGGAGTCATAGCTGCGTGAAACTGTTCATCATTCAAACATTTTTCTTCTTCAAGGAGATTTTTCTGAAACAGGAAATTGGAATAGGGGCTCATGGTCATCAGGCCCAGTCATGACTGTTTCTCCTTAACTAGATTCCTACACATATTCCTCAAAGAAAACCGATCAAGCGTAAAGGAAAACAAGAATGAAAAAAAACAAAACATCAATTTATTTATGTACAAAATTTTTTGTGTGGAAATCATAGTGACTTTATAAATATTGACAGGGGAAGAGAAAGATTCCATCCCTTGCACTAACTAGTATACCGTATCAGCTGCAACCTGTGAAATAAACATGTCCCTTGAGATTGGCTTGTGGTACAGTCACAGCTTGTGACCATTAGCAAATAATGGTGTACGGTTTTTGTCAATGGTGACCAGGCGGGCTGTACCATTATCAAATACTTTTCCTATCTGATATGGACCCAACCATCTTCTACACAACTTACCTTTTAAGTCCCTTTTAAATATTGAATGATATAATAATGCTAAGTCTCCCTCATAGAAGACTTTCTTCTTGATGAAACAATCATGCCATTTGGGCCACTGCTGTTGAATCAATGCTGGTTGATCCATCGCAGCTATATGTTTTTCATCGAGTTATTTAATTAATTCAATATAATCCTTTGGGATTTTGTTACGTCTAAGTTTACATCCATGGCTATCTTCAAAGTCTTGATTTCGAATTCGATAGGGAATACAATGCTCTTACCATACACGAAGTAATAGGGGGGAAACCTGTAGTATTGCGCCAAGTAGTGCGATATGCCCACAATGCTTTTGGAATCCTGGCATCCCAGTCTCTATGATGGATTTTGACTCTTTTAGTAAGGATAGCATCTATTAATTTGTTGGTACTTTCCACCTATACATTGGCCTGGGGATGTTAGGGAGAAGTTATCCTTTGCTGAATATGGTACTTCTATTGCAAAGCTCCTAATTTGTGTGACACAAAATGCGGTCCTCCATCTCTGATTATTTCCTTGGGTACTCCAAAATGAGTGAATATTTCCCTGTACAAGAAATCTATTACAACCTGGTCATTGGATTTCACCAAAGCCATAGCCTCCACCCATTTTGTCATGTAGTCGGTGCAAGCTAAATTGTAAGTTTTTTGCTTCGAGGGAGGGTTGATAGGCCCAATAAAATCTAAAGCCCATTTTTCAAAAGGTTCAACCACCAACTATGGTTGAAGAGGCATTTCGTTCAATCTGTTAGGTTGGCCCATTCTCTGACAGCTGTCACAAGCCTGAACATACTTCTTTGCATCCCTGAAAATTGTTGGCTAATAGTAGCCCATTATTAACACCTAATGACCTGTTCTCTTATCTACAAAATGTCCCCCACATGGCTCATAATGATAGGCCTTCAAGATATGGAAGACTTTATCCTCCCTTACACATCTTCTGATCTCAAGATCAGGACCTGTGTAGAAAATATGACCATCTATCCAGCAATACTTGACACTTTGTTGAATAATTTTCCTTTTTTCTCTCTTTGACAAATGTGCCAGAATATTTCCTATAGCCAAGTAGTTAGCAACATCTACAAACCAAGGGGAATGAGATGAAAATGTAAACAAATGTTCATCTAGGAAAGAATCTTCAACTGGTAAGTTGTCATCACTATTAGTAAAACGAGATAAAAAATAAGCAACAACATTTTCTTTCCCAGGTTTGTAATTAATAGTAATATCGAATTCCTGTAACAGTAACAACCATCTAGTTATCGTAGAATTTGTACTACGTTTGTTCATTAAATACTTGATGGATGAGTGGTCAGTGTGTACAAAGGTGGGGTATCCAGTGATGTAGTTCCTAATTTGTTAATGGAGTAGACAATGGCTAAAAATTATTTCTTTGTAATAGTGTAATTAAGTTCAGGAGGGGCCAAGTTTTTATTGATGTAGTAAATTTCATATGGTGCTTGTTCATCCTGTTGTTCCAACACTGCTCCAATGGCAGTGTCATAGGCATCTAAAGAAATGTGAAAAGGAAGAGCCCAATTGGGCCCCCTTAAGATAACATTTGTAGACAACCTCTTTGTAAGTTTAGTGAACATTGTTTGGCATGCATCATTCCAAATGTGCTGTACATACTTCATCAATAAGGTAAATAAAGGAGAAGCTAGTTTGAAATTTTTTTCTATGAATCTTCTATAATAAAAAGCATGCCCTACGTACCTCTTTTTGTGTTCCAGGAGTGGGTATATTTTCAATTACCCTAATTTTGGATGGATCTACCTGGATACCATCAGTAGAGATAAAGTGCCCCAACACTACACCCTTGCTCATCATCATATGGAACTTTTCAGGGCTCAAAGATAGCTTGGTTTGCTCATAGCATGTTAAAACCTTCTCTAAGTTTTTCAGTGCCTCCTCAAAATCACTTCCATAAGGGGTAAATTCATCCATTAAAATCTCCATACTATCATTACCCATATTTGAAAAGATGCCAATCACAACTCTTTGAAAGGTGGCAGGTGCATTGCACAAACCGAAGGGGAGTACCCTGCATGCAAAGGTACCCCAAGGACAGGTGAAAGTGGTCTTGTCTTGTTCCTAAAGAGAAATATGTATTTGATTGTACCCATTGAACCCATCTAGAAAGGAGAAGAAGATCTTCCCAGATAGGGTGTTAAGTACCTGATTAATGAAGGGTAGAGGGAAGTGGTCTTTCTGCCTTTCCTTGTTTAACTCTCTATAATCTATGTAGATTCTCTATTTCCCATTATTCTTGGGTACTATCACGAGTGGAGAAACCCACTCACTGTTTGAGATGGGGTATATAAACCCTAATTCCAAGATTTTTTGAATTTCCTCTTTCACTATAATTTTAGGGGCGAATTTTAGCCCAGTGGTCTATTTTTCCATGTTTTCTTCCCAAAAAAGATTCACCATTTTGCATTTTTTGAAACCTTGTTTCGCCCAATTTTGATGGGGTAAAAATTTTTCACCCTAAAAATCGTCAAATTATTATATAAACGATATAAAATCCTTGGAAATTAAAATATTTTTTGAAAAATATCGCCAATCATTTTATTGATGGCGTTTTAGGAATTGGTAATATTCGCCAACATTTATACACTTTTAAATAAGTATGGTTCCTTAAAATCATCCCTACGTAAGATTGGGGTTCATCCTTCGTTGTCATTGGAACACATGTCGGGAGTCACGTTTGATGTAGATGTGGTGGGTGCATAGATTAGAAGGGATTCCCTTCATATCCATGTACTCCCAAGCAAATGCCCCCTTATGCTTTTTCAAGAGAGTGATCAGACATTCCTGTTCATTAAGAATGAGATTGGGATTGATGTTCAGTGTTTTCCCCTGCTCTATCTCAACTGGAACACTTTTTGAATTTTTCAGTACTGGAATTATGTGGGTGTCACTGACTAATGTTTCCTCTGTGATATTTTCGTTCTCTACTTCACCTAGAGTATTGTTCAATATCTGATAAATTTGTTTGTTGACAGAAGTGGGTTCATTGATGAAAATATTAATGGCATCATCTTCTATTTTATCCTTGAAGGTCAAGGCCTTCCCTATTGTTAACAGTGGTTGCACGCCCTCCTCTTCCTCTAGCTCCATCCATAATGGAATTTTGGCTTCTAGACTAGTTCAAGCTGGAGGACACAAAGTAAGGTTTTTTGTTTCGATAGCATCTGAGATGGTCATAGAACCTGACCAATAGCTAATGAAAGCATTTGTTGTGGCTAACCAAGGTATTCCCAAGATCAATGGGAGTCCCCCTAACTGCGAATTATGTTGTAAAACCCAGAAGTCAGTATGATATTCCCACAATTCAACTAAGACAACGAGGTCATCCAATATTCCCTCGGGTTTGATAGTGGACCTCTCAACCAATTCTAAAATGGTAGGGTTTTCCAAAAATTGGTGAGCCTAATTTTTCATACAATTTCTATGGTCATAAGATACTAGCACATTCGGTATCTGTGTGTTCCCAATCTGCACTGTGATAGTGGGGCTCCCAAGATCATCATATTTGGCCAGGAGATTTTTTCCCATTATCAGTTCATATAGTTTCGCTATGACATGGATAGTGGGAGGATCCCTTGGTTTTCTACCTAGTTTTCTTACACACAGGTCCCAAACTGTTTTGGCGTAGATAGGAACATCATGGAGGGCCCACACTAGTGGAATTTTGACATATAGATTTTTTAACTCTACTAAGAGGTTAAAGTAGGGTTGTTCCACTGCTTTCTGTAGTGTCAATATTTCATGGTATGATGGTTCTCTAATAAGTTGTGTAGGTTGCTTTCAATATCTTTTTCTCTTTGTGTTTCAGCCGGTGTCTTGGTAGGAATTTCCACATCCTCAGTAATGGGGATTTCTACATTGGATGAGTACTGCTGATTCATCCTTTCTTCAGACACATAGGATGGAACATCCTCAATGACTAAAGTCTCCAATACTCTACATGAACATAAGCATATATTGTTACAGGGAACTGGAGTAATGGAGTAACTGGGTATGTTGGCAGTATCAAACTGGTGGATTGATTTATTGTTTGGGTTGGGGTTAGGTTGAGTAGGAACCTACGGTCATATAGGCATATTAGGTGCAACATTGTTTTGGAGTTGCAGCTATGATTGTTGATACTATTGGTATGGCTGAGGGTCTTGTTGAGGAGGGTATTGTTGGTGAGGAAACTATTGATATGGAAACTATTGAGGAGGTTGGTTATGAGGAAACTGGTTTCCTATATGGAAGGTCCTCCACTTAGGAGACAAAGAAGTCTATTGGTTTGGTGGTTGTGTCCAAGGGGTCTAGGAGTTGAAATTCTGCATAAAATGTTGAGAAGGATTCCATTGATGGTTAGAATAAGGTGAAGGAAATTGTGTATTCATATGATGTGTACTATTACAATTATTCATATTATTCAAGAATGGAAATGAGTCTAGATTCATACCTTGGTTTCTAGGTATCAAAGGCTTCTTCTGGGAAATGAAGTGGGTTGGTTCCACGTCTGAAGTTGATTCCTGTAGAAATTCCTTCACTTGAGGTAGTGAGGGGAACTCCTTCATATCATTGTTCAATTCACAGAGCTGGCACACTTCCTCCTTGTCAAGTGGGAACTCCTTCAGGGGGTGCTTCTTCCTACATATGGGGAAGAATACACCGAGTGTGAGATCTTCTACTACTTGCTTCTACTTCGCCCTCAAGACATCTATTTCTGAGGAAATGGAGCTCATCATCTCTGTCGTGAATTTCTTGAGATGGATGCCTTTTTCTGCTCGAGTGGTGCTCCTCAATTGGATGACTTATTTGTTCTTTCGAAGACATCTCATTCCAATTTCTCCTGTTTGTTTGTCCTGGAGGATCCTCTAGAATACCTTCTACACAATTCAAAAATATTTTCAAAGGATTCCTTTGAGATATCCCCCTTGACTAGCAAGTTCATCATACCTAGGAAGTCTTCTCTAATCCTACAAAATAGGATTACCTTGATCAAATCTATCCCCATAGTATTATGTTCAACCCTTTGCACATTCTACAGAAGCCTCTCAATGAAATCTTCCAAAATTTCTTCATCCTTTTGTACCATCTTGAAAAATTATTCTCTTTTATCTTTAGTGTTACAATACTCCTAGTATTTTTCAAGGACAACCTGTTTCATTTGATCCCAGGTGGTGATAGTCTCACCACCCAGGCTCATGAATCAATGCAGCGTGTTATTCTTCAAAGTAGCAGGGAAAAGTTTTAACTTCTTCTCGCTGGAAGTGTAGTCATAACTGCAACAGAGGTTGTCAAACTTGAAGAGGAACTCATCCGGACCCTCTGTGGTGGTTCCATGAAAACAAAGTAATACTGATGGTGATATGTTTTTCGTTGGGGCTTTTCAAGCTGGCTTTAAAATGGGGAACTGGAGTGTATAAACTCTCCCCTCATGTGGGGGATCATCGTCACTGTGATGATTATCCCCACTCACTTCTTCATGATCTTCAAGTTCACATCCGTTATTCATATTTTCCTCTACTCTCTCCCGTCTTTACTTCATCTGATCGTCCCACTTCTGATGAAATTGTGTCCACTCCTCCTTTGTCACCATATTCCTGTTAATGTGTTAAATCACCTCTTGATCATTAGCTCACACAGTGCTGACTCTATATTCATCTATAGGGACACCTGAGGGTGTCGCAGCTCCTCTTGTTTTCTCCACTGTGGAAACTGATGCTTCCGCTCGAGGGGTAAATGAGATTCTTCTGACAAATGATCCTTAATGGAGATCTCATGTAGAAGAGTTGGTTCTAGAAACAAGATCATCAATGAATTTCCTTCTTCACAACGTTGGGTTGCTACCATAACCTCAACTACCTGCAAAATTAGTATTCTGGGGATTTCTAGGGGTTTTGGGAATTTCATGTTGTACTCTCCTCATTTTCATGCAAACTTAAAAACTAAATAAAAATGAATAGATGCAACTACTATGGTGTTTAATAATTATCTTCCCCGACAACAACGCCAAAATGTTGGTCACTCTATATGCTAGTTAATTAAAACTATCATGCAGAATGCTCAATATAATTTTTCAACCCACAGAAGTATTTTTATTTCAAAGATAATTCACACTGTCTATGCTTAAACACTAAGTAGTTGATGAACTGATAAACTGTCCTACCTATCTATTTACTTAAACACCTCTCATAATTAAACTGATCTAAACTACCTATATAAGAATTCAGAATTGCAATCACCTTCCTACAACTTCAATCCAGCAATGAATAATTCATGAAATAAATATCTAGACTTACGTTTGGAAGAAGTTAAATCCTAATTTACTAGACTATATGTAGATTCATCATGATTAGTTTAATCCAACCTTAATCTAGGAATGGGAAATAACAGGAATTGAACCAAACAATTCTAAGCAATAGTCTAATTGAATTAGCAAACCAGATAAAGACATGTAATTGAAAGGAAATGAGGAAGACCTTAAGTGTTATATCTATCACACACATGGGTAAATGAAACTAACCTACACAGTCAAATGTCACACCACACTGCAGCAACTTAAAGGAAATGCAAATACTGACTATTCAAGGAAACACAGCGATTGAACATTACTGTTGCAGCTACTAAAAAAGGATATATCTAATGTAACTTCCACACAACACAGCCAAATAATCAAAACATCTAATTAACTCGGTGATCTCTATGGGAAGACGGGCCCAACATTCAAACAAAGACGCCGGAACAAACACAAGTTAAAATGCAGAGGTCTGAAGAATCTTGCTCCTTATATTAAAATGGTGGAATGAAAGTACAGTCTCTGATGCAGCTTACAAAGTAAAATATGATATCAACAAATCCCTGGCTTTGAATGTTTCCCAAAATGTATACATCAACAATCGTAACCCTCACCCACTAATATCTGGAAGCCATGAAGATCTACAATCTTCATACTGCTTGTAGAGATGGGACATGTAGGTCACAGCTTGAAATGAATGTTCATCTCCTCTTTAGACCACTCAGACTTCTACACCTGTATTCTCCCACAGCTTGAACTATCTTTGTAAAATCATAATGTGTTAGCATAATTAAAGAAGCAAAGTCCTAATGATAGCAATCATGAGCATTAATAAGATGAAAGAATAATTAATCATACCTGTGAAGATTCAGGGCTCAAGTGAGGAAAGAACGTTTGTTTGGTGTGTAGAATCGAGTAAGAGAAAACAAACAGGGTATAGTGGTTGTGGTTTAAAAGGGGTGTCTTAGGTCCCAACAGTATTCCTGTAGGTTGTAATCAGCAGTAAAAAAAGGTTACCCTTCTGTAAAATGGGTTACATGGCTCAACAGCCTCCTATGACTCTACTTATCAGACCTCTCTCTGACTTTTTTGATTATTTTCTAACCCTTATACAAAATGGGTTCCTCCTATTTATAACTTCTACAAGACCATGGAGGGTCGAATCAATACAATGTGTTTGTTATAGGTTGTAATCAGCTGTAAAAAATGGTTACAGGTTGTCAGAGACTGGCACAAGGCTCTATCGGCATGACTTACAGATATCCTTCATACGTGCACCGTCCATCGACTTACACCAAATTTAGAAGCCAAGATCTTCCTAACCTATCTCTTTCTAGTCGTTGCTTTTCTTCATGGCAGAAGATTCTCTTTTTCTTCATCACACTCCTCCTCACCACACCTTCCTCTCTTCTACGCTTTTTTTCCTTCCTTTACCTTCTTTTACTGTGGCGCGTGCCTATTTTTCCTTCCTTTACCTTCCTTTACTACATTGCACACCTATTTTTCCTTCCCGTGCCTACGCTTCTGTTTCTTCCCTATGGTCTTTCTTGTCCCAACAAGCCCCCAACATTCACATGTGGCTCATATCCAGCCACTAAGTAGGTTTATGGTTTAGACAGTTGTTGCGGCAGGGTTCTGACCTTAGCCTAAAATTCTTTGAGAATTCCTTCTACTTGGGAAACTTCTTGTTGCACGTCATCTTCTTTCTTTTACAACTACTCAACACGATCCGAAGCGATATGTTCCAATGGTAGATCCTCCATCGACTAAGTTATGTGTTGGAGCTTCTATTGTACAGGCTGAAGGAGCCCTGTAACTCGTTCAACTTCTAATTAGTGTGATGTAACTTTTTCATTTTTGCTCTGCTCCTTGTAACACAGAGTTTTTACTTGTTGCTACAGTTGTTTCAGCTCAACTACCTTAGCGAGATTTTCTTCGATAGGAATATTCTTCATGTATTCCTTAACCACTGTTATTTTTAGCTCAGTTTGGCATGCTTCCTCTATGAATTTCTTCGTTGCTTCAACTTCTATGAGAAATTCCCACATCATAGAGACTACATTGATTGCTTTATTACAAAGCTTCTCTCCTTTCTTTATTCGATCAACAGCTTGAGATGTTGTTTTCTTATGCACTTCTAGCACCTCAGGTGGTGTACCTTGTCTTTGTCGTGCTTTGAGTCCTTTCACCTGTTTCTTTAAGTCAGCGGCAATCCTGGATAACCGAGATATCGTGGAAGTTGCATCTATTTCTTGTTGGACTTCTTCTACTGGAAATTATGCTATTGCACTGCTAATGGCTTCATCCAATGTGATCCTTCTTTCTTCTTATGCCTTAATTTCCTATTCCTTCTCCCTAAGGGGGGCCTTCGGATTTTGCTCCTTCCTTGTTGATTTTTGCACTTTATATGCAAGAGCACTCTCTCGAATTCTGATCTTTGTCGTGGCCACATGCTGAACAGCATAGACCTTAGCCATTGTGATAATTGAAAACTCAATAGACAATGTCCCAACTCATGGGAAACATCATCTAACTCTTTCATCCATGTCTCCATCAAATGCGCAACTAGCTTCACCCTGAGCGACGACAATAGTAGGGGCATCTCTAGTGTATCTATAGGGTTGACCATGTGCATCTCAGATTCAACCGTGCCCTGTACTTTATATATAGCTTCAGTAATTTTATTAACAAGCACTATGATTTTGTTTGTTAAGTGTGTCTATTTTCTACTTATACTCTGGAGCGTGGTCTATGCTACTTTCGTAGCTAAGTATGCGATCATGGTGATGTCTTCCTCCTCTAAGCTGGTTGTATTAGTCATTTTGTCATCTTTCCTATTTTTGCGCTGTGGATCGTGGTTCGGAAGGGTATGATAATCTTGTCTACTTCTGACTCAAAACTATGACTTCTTCACTGAATCTTACTTCCAGCAATATTCTGCATTGTTTCCATTCATATATAGATTGTTTATGCATACCCCACCATCTAGAGAGCATAGCTTTTAGCACATATTATAACGCAGACAAGGATTGTGGTGATGTTACTAGTCAATCAAACTGACTCATAAAGGTCACAATATTAGGTAATCCATCATACGTGGGTAACTCCCTCGACTGATTCTCCACTTGTTGCAAAGACTTGGTAATCTTGCCACATCTCCTCATAGATACTTCATGTAGTCTGTTTTGTCAATTCTCCAATGCCTCTCCTAAATCTAATGTGCATGAGCTAGTACTCCTCCAGCTCAGGTTTCCTTCTATTGTAGAATGTATGTAGTCCTCTTTTAAGGCAGTCACATTGTAAATATGGTTTAGATAATCACCATGTCCTTCACTAAATATAGGTTCAGCATATCTTTGCCCCTCAAGTGGGTCAATGGGTGGATACTACCCTCATTTCATCCTCCTTGAATGAGAGTGTTATTTCTTAAAATTTATGATTGTCGGATTATCTATTGCTCAATATATACCCAAAAGCATGGGATATGGGTTTATGTCATCGACAATGTTGATAAATTCAATATCGGAAAATGTGTGCAGCCCCTTAATGTCAACAGGAGCTTGACTTAACCTACCAATTGGTAGGAC
The DNA here is from genome assembly GCA_001517045.1 of Pseudotsuga menziesii. Lineage (NCBI taxonomy): Eukaryota > Viridiplantae > Streptophyta > Pinopsida > Pinales > Pinaceae > Pseudotsuga > Pseudotsuga menziesii. Next base: position 665,177 of record LPNX010781098.1, on the reverse strand, counting down.
CTTCTCCTGATTCACAAGCCTCAACTGGACAAGGGACTAGTCCAAGTGCGGCTTTACCATGCTCTCGCAAGTTTCTCACATCAAAATATTGACATCTGACTCCAAATATAAGATAATATAATCCATGTCATAATCCCCTATCTGCGCAGTCATTCTTAACCCATGATCATTTTTGAAGTTCTTTTCAACATGGTTAACTATTCTTTTAGGTTGTGATGGGGTTTCTTCTATAAGTTCTTGTAGTTCCGCAACAATATATTTATCATGGATTACCGCTAAGCAACTTCATAGAAATGACTTGAGCTTACTAACATTTCTTAGAACCTGCTTCTGGAATAGATGCTGAAAGCATTCAAGCATCTCCCTGACTTTCTCTAAGGTCGACAGTTATTCTGTATCTACAAACTCTGGTCGCATATCCAAAAAAACTTGGTTCTATTTTTTAACTTTGAATGGTACTTTAGTTTGCATCACGGGTTTCACCTGCAGTTGTCCTTGTGGTATATTTTGATCTACTCTAGTCCCAAGACCTCCTCATGTTATGATAGAAACACTTGGTTCTCTCGGATCAGAAACAATCTTTTGAACATTCAAGTTAGGGTTTGGATTGGGATTCTGCGCGGGGATAGGACCTCCGATGGTTTGAGCTTGACACTTTGTAATCAACTAGGGACATTGTTCCACATTATGGTCCTGTGCTTTACAATTTGAACATGTCTTTGCAAGCTCCTGTAAATATCTAGCATAATGACTCGACTACCCACAATTATAGCATACAATTTGGCCTCTTCCTCTGCCAAATCCTCCTCCTCTACCTCTGAAATTTCCACACCCCTACCCTGAGCGTGTTGTTGCTATGGTGGATACTAATTCTAGGGGTATAGAGGCTGATATTGTGGATTATATGCAGACTGGTAGTGCGCTTGCACCTGTTTAGCTTGAATCTTCTTGTCATTCTTCATTAAGTAGGCGTCTTTTGTCTTCTCCTTCAAGAAATTATCTACTTTGCAATGTTCTCATCATGTACTACCGACTTACAAAATTTACAAAAAATGTTGGTTGGGGTACTTACAATCTTCTCTAGGTACAGACAGTCGTCATCATGATGTGCTGTAGTCTAGCATATTTTGCACTAGGGTAGTCCTTGGGTACTCAATGTATTAGGCACACCCAATGATATATAGTTCATGTATGCTGGAATGTTATCCTTGTGGTGTCCATCGGTTCTACATCTTGTACACCATAAATCCTCCTGGATTTCATTTCCCTTCTTAATATCCTAAAGCTTTACCATCATATTAGCCAACTACGACTAAATCTGCATCATTCCTATGCCACCATCTCCGATCAACAAGGATTCTAGCTTCATCTCTATTTCCAACACTTCCATCTATAGCAAAATATTCTGCTGCATAAAACAGAATAAGATGTGTGGAAACAATGCAACAATAAACCACTCTTTCTGTTGTACATCTAACATTTGGAAAGTTACTTTGGCCATTATAGTTTTAAAGCATTTGTCAAAATCCCAAATGGACTCGTTCGGTGACTATTTTATCTCCTTGATTTCAGTGATACATTGTGACTCATATTTAGGTTTCCTAAACTCACAAATCATCATGAGTCATATCTCATCAAGGGTCTTCTATGGATCTCCTGCTGGTACTATGAAAAACTTCATAAACCAGTCGAGTGCATGACATCGCAAAGTTGTAATCATATGCTCTTTCTTTGTGTCGTGATTTTGAACTTGGCAAACTGTCCCAACATTTTCATAGAGGAACCAATGTTGTTTTGGGTATTCTACTCCATTCCCATTGAATGTGGGTAACGTAATATCTTTCCTAGCTATTTCCTGGGTAACGTAATATCTTCCCCAACTATTTCCTGGGTAACGTAATATCTTCCCCAGCTATTTCCTGGGTAACGTAATATATTCCCCATCCATTGAGTGGGTACTCGTTGGATGTGGAATTTAATTCCATATCCAACGATCTCTCCCAATCAAAATTTGAGTAGATACGCAGGGAGATATGTCGAAAATATGAACAAAAAAAGTAGTCTTTTTATGATACTTATCCCCAAATTTATATTAAAAAATTGTTTAAGAGGTGCTCCCTTTTTTAATTTTAAATCATTTTGATTGGCTAATACACGATGACATGGAATTTGTATTATTTTTGGAAGGACCATTTTAAATTGAAATTTCCTCTAATGATATCGAAGATATTTGCCCATTTTTTATACATATAAATATGGGGGGGTTCTTAAAATCATCCCTGGTTCCTAGGTAATAAAAAATAATATACATTGTGTAAAAATCAAACTAAATATTATTTTCAAGAAAATAGTAAAATCCTCATTTAACTCAAGTTAAACCAGCTACCCCTTTTTGAAAAGAAAAACTATAAGAGAAAATCCAAGGGAAGGCTTGCGGGAGATTATAATTATTGTTGGAAGGGATCAGAGAGCATTTCCAAACCAGCACTTAAAGAAAACAGAGGCTGACTTCCAAACACTAGAGAAACCTCATCCTTAGGAGTTCTAGTTTCTCTTTCATCTTGGAGCTAGCTCGGGGGGATCTGATTTAGAACCTGCAATGGTTCTGGGTCACGGTCCAAAGGAACATGAGAGTTCTAAGGTCACCCAGTTATTTATCCTAAGGTCATAAATAGAGTGTGTCTTATTAATTTTGTGGGTTGAAGTGTGCAAGGTGTCGAGCCATTTCAAGCTACGTAACTGCAGGTAAGAGGTTTTCTTTATAACATATTTAATTTATGTTTTTAATTATGTTTATAGGACAATATTACAACTATTAAATTGGTATGCTATAAATCATCCTTCATCTATGTGAACAAATGTTTTTGAATTTTTTATTAGTTTAGGATAGAATCTAAGGTAAATTTATTATAAGGATTGCGATAAATTAGTTTTAAAGATTCTACAAATGTATTAGGATTTAGACTTGATTTTAACATTTAGTCTTTATAGATATTATGATCAAACATTTCCCAAAACCTCGTAAACAACATTGAATCCACACATAGAAATCCTAGATCCTGGCAACAATATAAAATATCTATTTATTAATTTTACTGAGATAGGACAAAGTTACTTTCCAAGAAAGTATTCGCTCCAACCAAGCAAACCTAGTGCTAGAGTTCTGATATTAAAAGAAGATTATTTATACTCAACACATGAACAAATTACCATGCAAGGTTAAACCTAAAATAACCCTCAGAATTTGATTACAAAGCATCCACAAAGAGCTACAAACAAAGTCAGTTTATAAACTAACCTTTAAAATTAAACATCTACTTCCTAAACGATAGTACAAAAGTAAAGAGCCATAGAGAGAACCAAACCCATTGGGGTTTCCCAAATCTATGCTACCAACGTATATAGGATTCTAACATGATTCCTAAAAACCTACACATGGCACTGTATGGAAGTTGTGTTTAAACATTTAAAAGAGACACATATATTCACCAATGAAACAGAGTCATGATCCAAGGATCGAATCTTTTGAAGTCAAAGTCCACATAAATCAACTTTACCATAACTATGATTTTAACTCCATACAAAATGCATAGAATTGGATATAAGCCTTATGAAATCATTAAAAGAATTTAATAAAATTATACAAGATCCACATAAGTGAACCAAGGTATCATGATACCATGAAACCATCGAACATATTAAGCTTTGGATGGAACAGGTTTAATCCTTTTAAAAGAAATAATAATGAACACAAATCAACCATCGCATCCCATAAGCATTGGCTGGGAGCATATTAAGAAATTTAAAAGAAATAACAATGATAACAAATGAACCATCAAAACCCATAAGCGTTGGATCGAAGCCTTCTTATGTTTTTAAAACAAATAAATAAAATTACATAAACCATTCCATATAAGCAAGCTATGTTACTACGACAATATTGAATAGACCCACCATCGAAACACATATGGTCGTATTGTCAGCCACCTTGTAGAAGGAAGGGCTCAATGTAGCGTTGGCATTCTAACTGTATTAAGACATACAAAGAATTTAAATAAAGAATAGAGCTAGGCATTTTCTCAAGCTTTTGCAGTGAAGAAAATTACACAAAAGACCTCATACCCAATAAATAAATACAAATAATATTACCATAGTGCCATTCTTGGCAATGGAACTATTAACTCGGAATCCCTCCTTTATAACATAAATACAGTGCTCCCCACAACTTTGCCCAATTAAAATTAGGTAATAAAACTACATTGTGTAAGACATGCTCTTAAATATGCAAAGCTACAAATTAAAACAAAGAGAATAAACAAAGAGAATTACGTAGAGAACAAAACATCAAAATGCAAAGACTAATCCCATGATTTACAACTTCTTTTATCAGCTAACAAGATTTAAAACCAAATACAGAGTATCCATAACGAGACACATTTATCATCATTAAAATCTTTCCCAGACTTTAAACCATACCTCGACTTTCATAACTTAAATCAAACACAGAGTAATGATACAACTATTGAAAATCCAGACATAGGGTTTTATTTCACTACAGTAAAGATTAAGTTCACAATTTCAATAATTTCTTGCATATGCTCATAAAACCCTAAACCCCATGAATTGTGTGAGATTTGCTTCTTCCCAAACCCTTGCAATTTTTGAATGGGAGCCCATTAAAACTACAAGAAGAAAATTCTGATTTAAAAACATACAACAAACAACCAAAGGCTAGGATCCTTACACATGGGCTTACAATGATGTGGCTCGATGGTATTATTTTCCCATAGTTGAAAGCTGCTCCAAGTAGAACCTGCCATGAAAACTAGTCGAACGTTAGAATATGTCTCCTAAAACAATAATAAACATGTAAATGTTGTAAAATGCACGAGGAAAAGCGCATACCTTAGCAGTATTTTAAATAACCATGTAATGTTCCACACTCTTACAGCTAAACCCCAACCAAGGAGCTCACTCTCTTCCTGATCATCATGCAAAGGAGAGTTTTTGAAACCCTAGAGAAGGTTTCAAGCCTACTCCAACATGGAGGGAGCAACCACGATGCCATCACATAGCCATATTAATTGCAGCAACCAAACTCAAACTAATTTTTACATTTTTACCCTTTCACGACATTCTCTTGACCTTTTGTTTATTTGGTTAGGTTTTACACCAAGAACTTAAACCCTTAGTGTTTAGGGATTAGAAACTTTGTTTTCTGGGTCTTGTCCCTTATAACGAACATACATATAACATAGGCTCAACTACGTAGCACCTTCAAAACCACAGATACATCATGCGTTAGTTCATAAGAACTAAGTAATCCAAATCCATAAGAGTCTTCCTTACTTTTCTGATTGAGTCGTTAGGTAAATCCAGCCACTCCTCCCCTATAGAAGAAGAGGTAAGTTAGCGACATAATTTTAGTAAATAATATTAGGTTGCATAATAAGAATCGATTATAAAAAAGCGGTATCGAAAACATCATTAAACTAAATAAAAGACATAGATATAAAATAAACTCTGTATACAAATGAATGGCAATAAACATCATCAAAATTAGAATAAAATGTATTAACCTACGAGATAAAACCAAAACATGATCAAAAGTATTATTCCTATTCAAGTTTTTATTATGTTGAAACTAATTATAGATGTCCCTCTGATCTTAGTAGTTTTATAGACCTTAACTATTTTTCTTTATTTACGAATTTTAGGGACATTACAAGAGATATGAGATACCAGTTTCAAACACTTAGAGACCTTATGGGAGCTACCGAACATCTACTGCAAAAATATGTATTTCAAAACTTTATTTGTGATTTTGCGAACTAATAGAATATTATTTGTTACTAGTTGTTTGAACTGTAGATTTAAAGAACAATCCAAATCCTAGACACGGAAGAAAAAAATAGTCGACATGGGAACGTAAATTCTCCACCCTGAGAACAAGAACTCGTGGTGGAACTGAAATCCAAGATAATGAAGTATATACATACTTTACAAGAATATCTGCAGAGTTTTAAAGATGATAACATGAATGAAAGGAGAGAACATAAATCAATAAATGAATATTTTTTTTGTAACTTGACAGGGATAAACCTCCATAGACATCCGACCTACTCAACAAACAAATCCAAAGAAAACTATCATCATAAAAGGAGTACTAGTAGTCCAAGAGAGAAGCAATGAGATGAAAAAACCCTTCACTTCATAGAAGAAGAATATCAAAGTTCTTCCAGTGATGGATCACCCTCTCCTTGCAATAAAAGGAAGAAAAATGATGATAGCCTTCAGGGAGAATTTCGAAATATCAAAGCCCCAACTTATGAATGGGAAATGAATACAGAAGAAAATGCTGAAGAATGGCTCCTGGGTATGAATAAATATTTTTGAGTACATAATTACTCCAACAAATTGAAATCTTGGCTCGCCATTTACAACTTAAATGAAAAGGTAGCTAGATGGTGGAGAGACCTGAAAAATACTAAGAGAGATGAAGTAAAGGATATAATATGGAGTATTTTCCGCAAAATCTTCCAGGAAAATTATATGTCTAAAATATTCTTTGACAAAAAAGTAAATGAATTCCACAAATTAAATATGGGATCCCTAACTATGGATTCCTTTATCAACATATTTTTAGATATCCTACATTATGTACCTTACATAAAGGACTAAAAGGTTAAGATACAAAAAAAATTTGGATGTCTTCCTCAAATTTCCGAGACAGAATTGAGTTTGGCATGCCCAAAACTCTAATCACCACCTTGCACGAGGATAGACTTTGTTATTAACATGAACAACTGAGACCAGAAAATATGAACAAAAAGCGAGACATATTTAGGTCCTTCTCATACAACTGAAAGCCTCGTTGTAATCCACATCCCTACCGAAAATAGCACAATAGTTTCCTACCTAACATAAATTTCAACAAGCCTGGTGCATGACCAAATGGTCCTGCACCAAATTCTAGCATACCAGTAGCAAACAAAGAAGCCAAGTCTGCCCCGCTGCAGGTTAATTGTTGGAAATATCAAGAACCCCATTATGCTAGATATTTCCCAAACAAGACAAATAGAGTCCTACACAACCTACAACAAGACCCAACAATAGAATACATGGCTAGTACACCTATATCTATGCATCACTCTATGTCCAACATGCAGACCATCAGGCCACTATGTTGGAAATAGAAAGTAAGGTTTAAAACACTTCTATTTCAATTTTAATTGATCTCGGTGCTTGTCAAAGCTATGTTTCCCCCAATATTTATGAAATAGATAACCTAAAGAAAGAGAAACATGAGAAACCATGGATGGTACAACTAGCCACTGGTACAAAAGGAAAGGTTTTAGAACTAGTAAAAGAATGCAAGATAGACCTGAATGGTTTTACAACTAATGTATACCTGAATATATTACCCTTAGGATTGTACGACATACTTATATGCATGGAATAGTTGGAACAACACCATGTCATGGTTGAATTTTTAAACAAGTCAATCTTATGCACAAACAACCAACAGAATCAAAGAAATATTCAAGGCATACCCAAGAAGGTTTATGTTAGACAGATATCTTCCTTACAAGAGAATAAACATATAAGGAAGGGATGCAAAATTTTTACATATAACATCTAGGATGTAGAAGCCAAAAGAGGACAACAAATTGAAGAATTTCTGGTTCTCGTAGACTTCAAGGATGTATTTTCCTTGGAAATACCATGACTAACACCCAAGCAAGAATTATATTTTTCCATAGAAATGACAGCAGGGTTCGTACCGACTTCAAAATCCCCATACCAAATGAGCACACCATAGTTGCTGGACCTCAAGGTACATTTACGGGAATTTATAGAGAAGGGTTATAAATGGCCTAATGTGTCTCCTTGGGGATCACCTATACTATTGATAAATAAAAAGGACGGTATGATGTGAATGTGCATTGATTACTGACAACTCAACAAGATGACAATTAAGAACCATTACCCACTCCTTAGGATCGATGAATTGTTTTATCAAATCAGAGGACAGAATATATTTTTGAACATCGTCTTGCGGTCGAGATACCACCATGTTCATAATATAGTTTTCATTGATGTCAAAGGAGTTCATGAACAAATATGGTAGAAGGATGAAATCAGTAAAAAGAAAAGGATCCATTACATGGATCATCATTGATGTCAAAGGAGTTCATTAATGACAAAGGAATAACCAAGGATATGATAGTAGGACAAACTCAATGAAAGACAAAGGTAATGATGACATTACATGGATGATGGTATGGAAGATATGATGACATGGCATGGCATGGATGATGATATGGAAGATATGATGGCATGGCATGTCATAGATGATGATGTGGCATGAAGTTGAAATCATTGTTGCATTATGACATCATTCTGGAGAAATATGAAAAATTGGTGAAAATCAGGAAATTGACTAAGTATGGATTAAATAGTAAAAACTAGTCTAAGAGGGTCTAAGAGAATGCCCACCATAATTCATGGTTTGACTAACATTCCTACACCATGGTACTAGGCTATAGAATTTCATAGTGGCTATCTATTCATGGTCTCAGTTTTCCTTCGTCAATTATGAGGAGAAATGGCTAAATACTCTCACGAAAATGCCCGCCATAATTTGTGGGTTGTAAAGAATGTTCACAGAAGATGGTAATCTTGTAGATATGTGCTTTTTTTTATACCTGAACATATCTTCAAATTGACTTAAATGCTTCTTAGGAAGAAGTTATGGAGCTGTCAAAATAGTGTTTTAGGAAGATTGGACGAGACTAATTTTTTTTCTTAAGTATGCAATTAATGTTAAAATATTCCCAAGTGGCCTTAGGGAAATGCCAACAACATATCATAGGATTATCACAAAACTATTTTCATAGTGTGTATATATAGAGTGGTGTATGGTGCATCCAACCATATCATTAACTTGACCAAAAAGTATCTGAGGAAGAAGATATAAATTTGCCAAAATTGCCTCTGAGCCATATTTGCACAACTTCAATAAAATGTTCACCTAGGGAAAGAGAAGAAGATTCTAAGGGCGGAAAGAATAATGCAGAAGAATAGAAATCAAAGTATAAAATAATATGGTTTTTTGCAACTTGGTGTCCGCCAACAAAATGCAGAAGGAGGAAGGTGGAATTCAATAGATGAGAAATCAAGGTCTTGTATCATATGAGTTTTCACGATCTAGTGTCCTCTAGCGGAATGCGGAAGGCGAAAGGGGGAATATGGAAGGTGGAATATAGAAGATGAGAAATCATTGTGTAGTATAACATGATTTTCTGCGACCAAGTGTCCTCCAGCAGAATGTAGAAGGTGGAAAGTAGAAGGAGGAATGTGGAATGCAGAAGATGAGAAATCAAAGTACAAAATAATATGGGTTTTTGCAACCTGAAGTATGCCAGTGAAAAGTGGAAGGAGGAAATAGGAAGGAATAAAATCATGAAAATACTTTGGGAAATTTCACACTTCCACAACCCACGGTGTGGGAGATTGGCGATCATGAAGAGATTAAAGGAGATCAATGACTTAGTAGGAACAGTTGAGGCGAAAAGGTAAGTGTGGAAAGACATTTTGAGATATTTCACAGTTTGAAAATCCACATACCACATCTTATCTTATATCTATAGTTAGGGAAAATCCCAATATAAAGTCAACGGCTCAGGATGGTTGCGGAAATGGACAATGCAGAAGGTCACGACTAGAATATTAAATAGTAAATCGATTAACAAGGAATTGTTTTAGTTCTGTTGAAGAATAACAACAGAGTTAAATGAATCGATGAATTAGTGTTAGAATGAGGAAGGAGTTCTCATGAAGAGACATGATTGAAGAACAAAATGGTGCAATGGTTAAGATATCCGTCCGCAGCAAACATGAAGGTATTTATACACAGGGGGATGAGTGAGAAAAAGTGTCTATAGGGGTCTAGATCATAGAAGAAGTAGAGACCAGTGCGTGTGACAGAGATTGAAGGGTAAAGGAATATGGAAGATTACTGAAACAATATTACGGTGGTAGGATGGCGCTAGGGAAGGAAATAGGGCTGTTGGGGGTTGTATCCTTCTTCCAACATAATCTGGTAAATAGGGTGTACTAGTATCCCATCAGTTGTAGTTGACAAAACATGGGGTTGTAGCCACCTTCGGCCAGTTCCTGGTAAATACGGTGTAGTACCATCATTGTCTGTAGCAACACACAAAAACTCTTTGTAAATAACAATTATGTAGTAGTAGGAAGTATTGGTGGTTTACCCAATTGGGATTCAATGATAAATTTGTGTTCTGTGTGTTCTTGTCGGTTATATGTTTTAATGAATAAATTAAAATTGGTATTAAATTGATAAAAGTTACAATACTGATTCAACCCCCCTCTCAGTATTGACCAATATTTCAAGAATTGGTATCATAGAAGGTTCATTCACCAAAGTTTAACCACTGGAAGGAAGATCCTATTTCAAACCATTATGGATGAATAGGAAGGATAACCCACTAACAGAACTCCATTATTCACAGGATAAAATGATGCATACTAGTGTGTGAGAATGAAGTGTTATATGATGTCCCTTAGATGGAAGGTTTGGGAAGCAACTGAAAAAGAATATAAAATAGGAGACCAATCACCTACATACCCAAAGGAACTAGGCTAATATGAAGGAAATACCAAATCCCTAAATGTAATCTTGAGTGGATTGAGAAACTCTGTATTTACAAAAGTTATGTGATACAAGACTACCAAACAAGCCGAGGATAAGTTAAAAATTATCTATGAAGGGGAACCAAAAGTTAAAGAGTCTAATATTCAGACATATAAAGGGAAGTTTGAGAGCCTTAAAATGAAAGAAGAATAAAATATTTAGGAATACCTTCTAAGAGTAGATGAGGTTGTTAATGCTATTAGAGGTCTTGGAGGAAAATTGAAAGATTCAAGAGAAGTGGTGAGAAAGGTACTAAGAACATTGTCAATGAAGTATGACTCAAAAGTGTCCACTATAGAAGAACGAGATGACCTTGATGACATGACAGTAGATGAACTACATGGGATATTCACCGCATATGAAATGAGGATGGGACATAATGAACCTTCAAGAAAAACGGAAGCATTTAAATCCATATCCAAGAACCAACTAGAGAACCTAGATGATGAAGAACCTATTTTCATCAGTAAACTTGAGAAAGGTACTGGGAAATACAAAGGAAATATACCCTTGAAATGTTTTAACTCTAGAATAATTGGACATTTTTCCAATAAGTGTCCTTACCCAAGACAAGAGGAGATTGATGATGAAGAATCTTGTTGTCATAAGTGTAAGACCATGGGTAAGAAGAGGTTTAAGAAAAAAAATAATAACTTCTATTCAAAATAATATAGTGACGCTGAAAGTGAAGATGCAGAAATCCTATTTATAGGGACAACAAATTTAGATGAGGATTCTTACATGGAATGCTGAAACATACACAGAATAATCAGTCCCTAGCTTAGAAAAGACGGACAAGATAAGATGATCTTATTTCTTCTGTATGAAAAATAGTTTTAGCTAAAGAACTAGCGCTTTAAAATTGGTAAAGAAGTCATCAATGGTCTCATAGTGGGATGGGATCAGGGAAATTAGCTCATTCTCAAGCTGATGGCCTCTGATTTCATCTATATTCCCAAACGGTGACTCAATATTGAGCCAAACTTCATTGATCATGCCAAGTATTTCAACATGAAAGAGGAGATCCCTTGAAGTGCTGAGACAAAGCATATCAAATGCTTCATCAATTCTATTAAAATACCTAGATTTATCCACAATAGAACTTGGATCAATTTCAGTCCCCATGGTGACCCTATAGAGGCCCTTGGACTTCAATTGGATGGCCATCTCGGCCTTCCATTCAAAAAAATTGAATGGAGTAAGAAATTCTCGAGTCTGCTCCATTATTCTTGTGCAACCTGTGACAAAAATGATGTAGATTCTGCAATGAAAGCACTCATTTTTTTTGGAAATATTCCTTGAAAAAGAACTTTGCTTCATTCTTCTTGTGCAACCTATGAGAAAAACATTGTAGATTCTACAATTAAAGCACTCAAGTTTTTTGGAAATATCCCCCGAACAACAACTCAATCCTCTCTAGATTTTTTTTCAAATCCAACTAGCTTTGATACCATGTGAGAATTGTTTCTCAGTGAAATCTAGGAGCTAGAGAAATATTCACAACCAAATTGTTTGACAAAATATGCAAGAGAACAACAAAGAGACTAGAAATAGGTGGAATATCACATGTGAATGGTGCTAATAACTGGTCATATTATTACTATACATATTGTATATGTGTATGGTACATATGTATGATACATTGGGTAAAATTTGTGAGCCCTTGGATCCCATGTGAATGCATACAAGTGTCAGGCTAGGATTTCACCCCTAAACCCCCACTAGGTTGACCAATAGGCTCCCAAAGCTAACCAAATAATCACGAATCCATGTGTGAATATGTAAGAAGCATGCCTAGTTCATAAATGAGGGAAGAAAAGTGTAGGAGAGTGCATGGGTGAGTGGTAGATTCCATAGGAACCAAATAAATGAATAAGGAGACCACAAAACAATCACATTCACACACTACTTCCCCTAATAAAAGATGGAAATGGTTTGCAATTAATGCAGGCACTTGGATAAAAAAATGATTAAAGTGGAGTGTCCCAATTGTTAATTAATGAGAGATAATCACCTATTTGACCAGTATTGATCAGTATAACCTAGGTTAGACCATAGAACATAAGTAAATGTAAAATAATTAAGTCTCCTAGGTAGATCATCATGTGATCCGTATTTATGTAGGAATGAAGTGTTATTTCTGTTACATATTTGTTTTTATGGTTATTCGTGTACTTTGCTACGTTCCTACATAAATTCAAATCATCATGGTACTAAGGTACATTATTTCTTTAACACTAACCACAAAACAAAGCTTTAGGAAAGAAAGCTTGCTTCTTTCTATCCATAGAGGGATCTCTCAATGATTGTTTAAGAAGTCCAAATATGAAAAAAAAGTCATATATATATATCACATTGCTGTTTGCATGGAAATTTGTAACAAAGGCAAGGTAGCAATCTAGTCACAGTCAAAATTATTTGGTCTAGTAAAATGGAAGAAAGAAGNTATATATATATATATATGATTTATGTACTATAAAACACTTATTTTAGACATGAAATAAAACATTATGGCAATAATAACAGGAAAACATTCACATGAGAAAGGAAAAAACAGACTGTAACATAAACAAAACATGAATCTTTGCAAAAATGGCGAGCTTTGTCTCTGTGATTTTATTAAAAATAGATATCAAATTGTAAAGCTCAGTTCTCACGGGTTTCAACCCTTTTTTTATTGCACTCACTAGTTCTTATAAAAATTTCTCCATGAACTAAAATAACAAACTACTAAAAATAGGCATAATTGCCTTTACATGTTGTTGATGAATATGTAACTTCGGAATGTATTCACTTGTCTACCTTATGTATTGTAACCTGATGTTTATTCTAGGATGTATTTGTAATGTACTTGTGTCATTTCATGCCCCGATGTTGCTATCGGGAGGATCTATAATGTAAACAAGTCATGTCAAGTCATTATGGGTAACCCTCCTATTGTCTAAGGGTTAAAGTCCCCACAGTTTCGGGGCTCTAAGGTTATTAGACTCTCCTAGAGAGGTTGTCACTAGTAGGGTTTTAGTCATGTCAGGAATTAGTATAAATAGAGAGACGGCCTCTTTATTTATCACACACTCACTTGCACTCAGTTGTAGCACATAGCTCAAGAAGAGAAAGACACTAGGGCAAGGAAGAAAGAGGTTACTGCTGTCGAGAGATCATCTTACTATTTTGGGGGTTTACTTTTGGTGCTGATTCTATCTCTAAGGAAGTTGCGGGGTTTTCTCCATTTATTGTTTCCCTGAGGAAAAAAAATGTGTTCATTTTCTCTTGTGTTTGAATGTTGTACTTGTTGTTCTCTTAGTTAAAGATCCTAACATAATGCCAGCTTGATTGATAAAAACTAACATGGTATCAGAGCTAACCTGAGAAGAAGACATTGTGCAGCTATAGAAGCTAGTGATTCTTACTTTTGGGTCTCTCTCCACAATCCATCAACAAAAGTGTGCTAGGATGACTCTCCATTGAAGGGCACATCTTTCTGTCGAAGCAGAATTCGATTCCGAGCATTTTGAGTTTTGGTGCAGGAAATTAGGGATTGTTGCAAAAGAGGAATTTTTGAGTGAACTCGACATAGGATTTATCTCCTCATCAAAATCAAAGTTTAGAGACTTGTGTCAAGATTTTGGTTGGGTAAAACTCCACGAAAGTCAAACCCTAGTTTGACCCCGAGCTGAAAAAACCCTAAAATACTAAAAGTTATAAGTTTTGGTACATTCGCTATATCTCGAGATTGGAAAAGGATTAGGAGCTGAAAATTGAGGAGGATGAAGATCAAATGTCGATATATAATGTACCCAAATTTCAGACTCATATTCGCTATATTCTTGGCGATATGATCCCTCCAAGTTAGGGTTCCATCCTCTTCCACATTTCATCCCTAAACAGGACACCTGGGGAGAATTCCTATATCTTGCGCTAGAAATGTCCAAATGAAATTTATGAAGATTTTCTAGAATGGGCATGGAATTTAATTTCTGTGGTCTGAATTTCAGAGCCAAAAGATGAAACAGTGACACGTGGGAGTCTGTACAACTTTCTTGTTCTGAGTAATCCTATAACAGGTCACCTTAGGAACATGATTATAAGTCCCAATTGGTGAAATCAATTCTTATGAAACCTATGGTAATGGAATGAGAACATGCGAGGATACCTGTGAGAGACATTTCAGACATAGAGGTGTAGTACTTTTGGAGATATTGCAGAAACAGTAACAGGAATTTCTGCAGAAGAAATTGGAAAACTAGGGCTTCTTGTTCCGGGAACTTCCCTATAATCCTTGTTCATTTCTTCAGTGAGTACGATTTCATGGAATTGTAAGTATTTCTTCATTGAATGATTAGAACATATTCAATAGATAATACTGGAACTTGAAGCATCTCGTTTTGTCTAAATCCACTAGCTGAGAATGAATATTTTCAGGTAGGAATTCATCAACTTTAAGGCAAGAAGACTCGACTGACTAAACTGACTATTCTCACACAACTTGACTAGTGCTAAGGGAAAATAACAAGCCCATTAAAATTTATGTAACATACCTATATATATCCAACCCTAGAAATAGATTCATTAGGGTTATGACACATTGGTTTTCTTCATTAAACAAGTTAGAATCAACAAGGAAGGGTTGGTTCTGTAATTAGATATCAAATTTAAAGCAAATATTGAAGAAATCCTTCCTCTATTCAACATTAGAATTTCTAAATTACTGGATTATGGTTTCTTCGTTGTAATATTTGGACTTTTGAGTGAACTCAACATGAACTGAGAGGATATTTATGATAATGAGAGGACTAACTAGACACGGGATTTTAGATTGGGTAGCATCTATAATTACCCTCTCAGAAGAGGAGTAATTACTAGCACACCAGTCGATAAACTGAGGACAATTCATGGTTTTGTATGTAGAAAAATAATTAAAGTATGACCTATAAACACTATGAATTTTTGTCCCTTGGTCCTTACAGAGTTTTAAATTGTTTTTAGCAGCTTCTATAGGTCCATTTAGCAGTATTGTGTCGAAAATTTTTGAATCTTTATCCTCAAACAACTCTTTAATCTTCTCGTATTCAAGGCTCACGCCATTTACCTCTTCTACCCCATCCATTTAAAGACTTGCTTATAGGGGATAAGTATCCTACTTGGTCTATTGACATGTGGTCCAAGGCTTTTGTTTGAGCTACCTGCTTCCACACTGTCTTGGGCGTTTGCTTTCCATTGCACAAATAAGAAAATGGCCTAATTCCATGTGCATGTACATTTAGATTATTTTTTAATTCATATCATTCCTACATCTTACCCAATAGAAATAGATCCGATCCGTCCATCCTATATCCTTCATCTTGAGCCGTTGATCTTTCTCCCTATTTAGATCACCCATCCTCATTCTCTACTATGCTTCGTCCCTTATTCTTCTTAACAATATGAGCCACAGGTTGAATTATAACCAAAGACCTATCCTTTTATTGATCTTCATCGTTAATTACTTTCACATTTTATTCACCTCTTTCGCCTAGTCTTAATCTTCGTAAGAATCATGCAACTTCCCTTTCTAGAAAAATTATCTGCCTTTGATCTGAATGCATATTGATCTGAACTATTGAATTATGCCTTGTCTAGCCAATTCCGTTGATTTTCCTTTCAACTTTGAGTTTTCAGGTTTAGCTAGCGGAATGATCTCAAGTCGTAGACCAATTTCAGATCAAATTTGCGCCCTCTATTTCATATGCCCTTTAACTTCATTCCACAATCTCACCAAGTTTATTCTTCCTCACACCTTTAATCAGTGGAATAAGTATCGTTCGTTGATCTTGATCATGCTTTCATCTGGATCATTGACTAGCGTGGTCCCTACCACATTCCATCGAGTCCCAAGATTTTATTCTGCCATACACTTTCGAGCCACCAAATTTATCTTGAAGGTCGATCTAGATCAAGGTTTGATCTCAGTCGTCGGAGCCTGAGGATCCTACCCATTTCCATTGATTTCCAACTAAACTTACTCCGCGCTTTCTCACACATCATAATCTATTAGAACAATAGATCAAAAAACAGCTTAAATCTTCATCATTCAACATTGTTGGGCCTACCAAATTCTGCAAATCTAAAAACTTTCATTGTCCGTGCATGTTCTATTAGCGGAATTTATACCCACTGCAGATCTCTTTCACCTTGAGATCTTCGTCGTCAAAATTTCCAAGCTCTAAAGAATTTCGCAGATTTTGAAACTTATTTTCTTAGTGCAAGTTCACTTAGAGGAATCCATTAGAACTGTAGATCTCGTTCATCCTCCCATCCTCACCATTGAAAAATGCGGGACTTTCATAATTCTGGTAGTTTGAATATTTTATTCGTCCTTGCATGTTTAACTAGCCGAACTTTTGATGGTCATAGATCTGTTTCTACATGTTGATCTGACTGCTAACTACATCTGCAAGTTAACACCATTTTGCAGGCAATGATTTTTTTTTAAACCATGCATTTTAACTCTGTTGAATTACCTGTGGCTGTCGATCTTCCTTGCGTCGATTTTCCTCGCTACAGATCTACACTGTGGTAGCTGTTGATTCCTACCACGACATAACTCTGAAGTGGATTTTTCATACTTAGCTTATTTGCAAAGTCGTGCTTAGGAATTTTTCAACATTTTTCATTTCAAAGCTAAGAATAAATCCTTCATGACATTCAAAACCCCTTTTGCACACCTCTAGATAGTATGCTACAAAAAATTTCAGACGTTACCCATCATTTTCACTGATTGAACCTTTTCAACTCTTAGCCCAAAAATGATGCTAACACTTTCTTTCTCTTAATAAATTTAAATTGATTTGAGTCTCACCATCTATTTGTTAATCTGATTGTATGCCCAATAATTCTAGCTTATCATCTCATCCAACGAACATCTCAAACTTTGGCCTCTTTCACCCTAATCTTAAAAACTATATCATAAAATCATCTTAAATCTAAGAGAGACACGAGCATTCTCAATGATTGAAACAACTAGAGTCCAACCCAAAGTAGGTGTGAAAAAAACCATTCCAATATTTTTTTTTCTATAAACTTAAAAATAGATAGATTTCTCACGGAAGAAACTTTTCTTAAAGTCCAAAAGTTGTTTTCATGACCGTTTAGCATCACTCGCAACGAGACATGTGATCTATGTCGGCCTATGAGAATACCAATGATTCAGAAACTTGTGCGACAGAGAGCAACAGTTATAAATGCAACCTTCTTGTTTATTTTTCCATAAGCGATTTAAAACCGTCCAACGATTGTTTATCTCTCACAAGCGTCTTAAAAGCTCCTGATTTTTTATCTTTCATAACCGCTCTAAAAACGCCGAGATGGAGGAACAATTAGCTAATGGAGCGAATAATTATGATCTCCACCACGATAGAAATATTTAAGCGGGTTCTCAGACTTAGTGAAGAAGATATAAATAGAGGAATGGTATGGCAAAATTTAGCTACCAAGAACAATGCGGAGATGATGTATTCACTGAATAGATGAGCAGCAGTCACGGGAACAGATCACTCTATTGAATGTTTTGAGCGTCACTTGGTCTCGAGCGGAGCATGTAGATGTATTTGCCAAGGTGACAGACGTGTATGGAAGTTGGAGAGTACATGGCATAATATGGATATCAATCACATTAAAGTGGCTCAAGGTTATGAAGGCCCTCCACGGAGTTCTAACGGTCAAAGTGACGTCACTATCACAACTGTGGAAAACAATACTATCTGGTTGAGAGTGGTAAACGTTGTCATTTCTCAAGAGCTCGTCACTACAAAGGAAGGTGAAGGTGGATTGTTTTGCGCAATTTGTCATGAAATGATTTCCATTGGAGAACGTGGAAGACAATTGCCATGCAACCATATTTTTCATTATTGGTGTATCACCAAATGGTTTAGTAGTCATACTCAAATTTCCTGCCCTCTATGCAGAGATGAATCTCGGTAACCCTGTCTTAGTTCGGAGCGTCTCTATGCCCGTGTAACAGTTTTCTTCATTTTAGTTTTGTTTAGTAGTTTCGCTTGGTTCATATCATTGTGTTAATTAGTAAAAGCTATTTTATATTTGTAAAATATAAAATAGAAGAAAATTTAATCAAAAAAATTGAGTAAGGAGAAGTTTACATTTTGTAAGATAAAACACTTTGATCATTGTGATTGTTTATCCTAAAACAAATTAATTAAGATATCTTCATAACAATTTAGTCTCGATCTATTTTTTTTAGAAAAAATTAAGTAAAGAGAAGTTTACATTTTGTGAAATAAAATATTTTGATCATTGTGATTGTTTATGATAAAACAAATCAATTAAGATATCTTCATAATAATTTAGTCTTAATCTGATTTTTTTTATTTGATTAAAGATGGTAAGAATAACTATATCAACCAATTGAGTGACCAAGTAAAAAAGAAGTTATTTCCAAAAATTATTACTCAAAATAGGGTTTTTATTTCTTCCAATAGCTTTAGCCATTCCACTAAATCTCACTATCATGGTAACCCAAGTTTGAACTTGACAAGGTAGCTTTCACTAAACCATTAAAATCCATCCATGCTAAGGTTTGGTATGGCCCACATCTCCTAGTGATGTAGGATAAGTCATGGGAAAAGTAGCAAACAAGAAGAAAACTTGGCTCTTCCATGTAGGTTTTGAACAATTTATGTGTATGTTGGAGTTATTGTACTTGCTTTAAAAGAGTGATAAAGAGAGCATATGTGGGATTGCATTGTGATTTTCTCCACTACTACCATCATGCAATATTTTCCTCCAACTTTGCATAACCTATGACAATGTAGCATCCCCATCCATCATTCTCACTATAGGATGGGGTAGTTAGAAATTTCCTCATACAAAAGTGTAGCCCATGGATACCATTTTTTGAGTTCAAACTAATTTGAGCCTTCCACAAGAAACATAAACCTAGTAATGCAAGTGTAGGAAGATGAATATAAATCACAATGGAATCAACAACTATATTTCACACTCAAGCAACATGCACAAATGAACATATTGATAACAAGAAGAAAATAGAGATTGCATATTCATAGACAACATTCAGTACTAATATTTAAATAAGGAAGATCTAACTAATTTGTTGTCTAAAAGTGGCTTTTTTCCAAACAATATGTATCATCTACAAATACAACCCATGAGTTGGGATATAAGGCCACAAGGGTCAAAGAAACCCTATACAGTTTTGTCTCCCATCACAAAAAAATTCTCTCATACCTAGAAAATATCCTCTCTACTAACTACAATAGGAATTCAAGTCATCGTTCCCTAACCATGAAACTTTCTTATACTTCATGAAAAAACAATAATGTTTTTCGTGAAATTAGGTATGGATGATATAGAAGTTGTACATATATGAATAACTTCAAATCGCAACACAAGATGAATGTGCTTAGGTGTACCAAATAGAATTCAACAATTCTTTACAGAAAAGAAAACATGAAATGAGTTTTCCTATGAATATTTAACAACAAGATACTCATGTATACAATAATAATAGAAGAACTCCATTACCTATTACATTTGCACAACACCTTTGGAAATTATGATAGAAATAAATTCAATTTGAATTTCTCATAAAACATGCAATCATAAAGAGTATCATTGATATTGTATTTGCAATTAAATCCATTGTAGTAATATTTATTATCTTCTCGTTATATCTCTTACAAAAAAACACAAGAAGAATCTCTATGAGATTCTACACATTAATCTTTGATAAAAGAACATATTAGGAGAAAATCATCTTCCTAAAACTCTCATATTTGAACTCTTGGCTCTATTTAAATTATATAAGCACTCTATTTAAGTGAATACAATTACCCTTGATATTGAATCATAACATAAAAGTAAATCTTTTGACTAATTACTTGTTTACCTTGACTAAAAACAAATATCACTAGGCCTTCAATTTTTCTTTTTGAAACTACCTTTCTTCTTATCTTTATTGGGTTTCTTCTACCCATTCATATACTAGTGATTTGGCATGGCGGAGTAACCTTAGTATGCCAACATGATTCATTTTTTGTTACAAATCTACATATGATTGTCCTCGAGTTGGAAATTGTCCTTTAGGTGGCACAAAAGAGTTTGGAGTTGTTTATTTTGTGAATTGTTGAGGCATTTGAGGTGTCTGTTGGACCGCTGACTTGGAATTTAACCTCAAGACTACCATGTGGATTTTGCATGAGGAGGCACTGAAAAATTGTAGTATTTAGTGACTAAATGTCAATCTTTTCCCAATTGAATTATGTGTTCTCTTATGTTTCCTAAGGTCAATTCTACTTTTGAATGCCTATGATAGGACAAAGGTTCCAAACCTTTGAAAATAGTCTTATCCATATTTTCAAACATGGTCTTAATCTGCTGACTGTTTTCTCTCCACTAATCACTCCTTCTAGGATCTTCTATTAGCTCTCTTCATCTCTCCTCTCTATCAGAAGTGAGTAGTATTCTTCTAGAAAACAAAATTGCATTACCATCCTAAATTGAGGGTAGCCTCAATTTTATTACTCCATTAAACATGCTTTTAAATGAGGAAGTTTCATTTGCAAGGTCATTGGTGTTGTTTTGCATGGACCACAACATATTTTTCTTCAAGATAATTTGTTTGGATATTTTGATTGTTGATGTTGTGTTGTTTAATTGCAACTCTTCCAACTGCTTCTAATTTATTCTATTTAGATACTCAATATTCTCTATGGCTTACATTGGATTATCTACAAGTGTTATTTCCACCTATTCTATTTCTTCCTTATTTGACTTGTAAGTTTCTATTTTTGTCATCATGAACTTACAAAAATCCCAGTTGGTCATGAACAAGTATGAAATCATGTCCCATAGATCCTAATTTACTCTTGTGAGTAATTCTTCACCTTGGGAATCCACTTGTAAAGAATATACCTAACGTTTGAGGTCATTAATCTATCCTTTTAATATATGTAATATCCCGAATTTTGAACTTGGAATATATTGGTCATGAGCCCCACTGCACATGATTTACTTTGATTTTATGTTTATGTTTATATAATTGGTGTATGCCCCATTGCACATGAGTTATGTTGGTTATATAGATATACTAGGAATAAGCCCCAATGCACATGTTTTATTTTCTTGTTATATGATTATATATGTTGGGCATATGCCCTATTCGATAAGGACTATTGTTGTTGAAGTGGGCATAGGCCCCGATGTACTTGATTTATTATTATGTGATTGGGAACAAGCCATAATCTACTAAGATGATCATTTAAGGATGTATTGTGCAAAAGACCAATTTCATAGGTGATTTCTATGTTGTGTTGGGCATAATCCCTCGAGCACATGAGTAATGACATTATGTGTTGAGCATAACCTCTCGAGCACATGGGTTATGAGACTATGTGCTGAGCGAAATCTCTGAAGCACTAGGTAACCCCAACAAGTAAATAATGGAAGTGTTGGGCATAATCCCTTAAGCACTCCAACATAATGGTCAGCATAAGCTCTGTAGCATCAGATCTTTGACCATGAGTAATGAGATTATGTGTTGAGCGTAACCTCTCGAGCACATGGGTTATGAGACTATGTGCTGAGCAGAAGCTTTGAAGCACATAGGTAACCCCAAGAAGTAAAGAATGGAAGTGTTGGGCATAATCCCTGAAGCACTCCAACACGATGGTGACCATAAGCTCTGTAGCATCAGATATTTGACCATTGCATCCCTATGTGTATTGTGAAAATGCATCCTTGTATTAGTGTTGATCAAAGGGATATATCATTGCACTATTGTAATGCCCGTTCGATATTGTTGACCATAATAGTTGAATAGAACTAGGGATTGTTGTAATTAAAGGGTGCCACAGCTCGATAGCCTATGAATAGCACCAACCTTTATCATACTAATTTAGGTTTATTAAATGAAATTCCAATCTATTTCTCATCAAGGAATGGACAATACTACCACGAAAATAAGGTAATCCAACATGCAAGTAAAACTAGAGCTACTTATCCTAGTTGAATGACCAAACCCTACACAAGGCCTTGTTAAAAGAATTAACTTAAACTAAGGACACATTGAATAATTAAGTCTATATAATATGTATATCAAAGGATATACATATTTATACCAAGTTATTTTTCCTAAATATAGGTACAATATCTAAGTAAAGTCTACATCCACTTATGAGAATAATAAATATATATATGTGAAAATAAATAAAGGTAAAAAAGCAATAAGTAAAAGTCTATGTATATATTATATTATAAAATAAATATCTAAATGAAAATTATATTCTAAAACTCAAGTAGGAACTAGTAAAACTTTCTAGCAGAGATGATTTTAGGGGCAAATCTTAGCCCATGGGAGAAATTCGAGGGTTTTGAAAATTCAATGGGAGAATTTTTATATGGGTAAAATTTTCTAAATTTAAAATATTAGTCCACTATTTATTTAAAAAAGACTATTTAATATGAAAATAACCAAACAATTTTCACGAGGAGAGTATCGAAAATCATAAATTGCCTATATAAATTCAGGTAAAATTCTTCAATCGCCCCTGATTTTTGGAAATGGAGGTCAACAATATAAATTTCTCCCAATTTTTTTCTTGCTAATCTAAATACTAGTGTCAATCGCCCCTGTATTTTCGTTATGGATATTTTTAAAAGAAATTCGTCCATAAATCATGGCATTGGGGTAGAAGGGGACCAATTTTGTCCCTATATATTGACAGAATGAATGGGATTATGTTCACATTTAGGACCAGCTATGACCACCCCTTTCAGTTTCAAAAGGAGGCTCCTTGCATGAAAAAAATACAAAGAATTATAGTATTGTTATGTTGTTGAAGTGGAGGAGGATTACCTATTTTTCATTTCTATTTTTATCAGCCATTAGCATTTAAAGCTTCCTTTCCTTATTCAGGAAGTAAGTAGATTTTCCTCATCACCCGTTTGTAATATAGTAATTGGATAAAACACAAAGGACCCTCCCTAAAGTTATAAAGCTTAAGAGGGTTTCAAATTTGGGGAATTGGGATTCAAAGGTTATTATGGAGTTTCAAGGCTCTTTCTAACGTTCCTCAGAGGTTTTGAGGCTATAGAAATTTGGATCTTGCAATCACATCGTGACTCCAAACCGTGGGTATGTTTATAATTCAATACATAAGTGTTATTTTGTTGGGTTTTGTTTCTTGTCATTCACTTTTAAGGTAGGTCAAAATTACAAGATCCAAAATTATACTAAGTGGTAAATACCTAGGGACCATGGTAAATAGCAGGTGTGGATAATCCCTTGACGCTACTACAATGCTCCATTCATTTATTTTGATGCTACATGAACTAACCCTTCTAATCAATCATTGGTATCACCTCCTCCATTTTTAGTCGTTGATGGGAATTTCTTGTCAGTTTGAGACAATATATAGTGTTGTGAGACAATACCCTTAGAGTCTGACTCAAAACATTTTATTAAAATCATCTTTGTAATAGATCACTCTTAGAAAAAAACTCAGAATTACTATCTGAAAATTCCATAGTATCCTTCTACTGTGGATTCCTCTCATAGAACGCCACAGAAAAACATGCTCCCAAAATTTTTTCTAATAATTTAAATTGATTGATTTTAATGTTTTCGACAGTATTTTCTCCTTTTTATGTTCTTGGGATCCATCACAATATTTTTGTTTGAGAATTTTTCCATGGTTCTAACAGATATCAAAGTTATATAGATATCCTTGCCATATCTATTATGTGTCGATACACAATAACAATATAATTCCAGCATGGGGGATGTAGGATGGTAACATAAGAAAAATATAATATGTTAAATGGTTCCTTGTTAGTCTTTTAGAGATTGAACTTATAATGGCCTAATTGAGGATATTTTTTCTACTTATGAAAATCATAGATGTTCATTGCACAATTAAAAACAACATTAAACCATGAGCTATTGAGCCAACACCCAAATGATTAGGTCATTCCCATTGACTGGGAAGAGCCTAGTTAATGGGATTTTCAGCATTCAAAAGAGGCAACATCTTACCCACAAAGGAAATAGGGGGAATTCTTGATTTCATTGAGACTGATAGAGTGTACTTCTAATATTGATTTGGAAAGTGAACACCTCTCAAGTGGCACTGAAATGTTGGTACATAATAAGTGTAGACTTATGTTGGGGCCGTAAATTTCACAAACTAAATTTGTATTGTTCCAAATCTTATAAAATTAGTTTGGATTATTTGTTGCATATTCTGCTCTTTGGTGGTTTAGTTTATTTTTATTATTTTATTAATTTTTTACTAACATCATTTTGTCTTAAAACATCTATTATTGCTTCTTTGTCACATATTTCTTCAATTTTGTTCATGCAACTCTTGCTTTAAGGTGTTAAATTCTGTATTTTTTCTTTCTATTTCATTTATTAATACTCGAAATCTTATATCTTAAAGTTTGTTCAAGCCAAATCACTTCCATAAGGGAGTCCCTAGAGTGGAATGTTGGCTTCCATTTCTCTACAGGAGGTTAGGGATAGGGATAGGTCATGCCCAACATGCTTCTTTTCTTCCTTTTCAAACATATGTTTTTGAGGTTTGTTGATTATGTTGTTCACTATTGTAAGGAAGTCAAAAATAGGTTTGAAATTTATTTATAAACACCAAGTATGCCCATATCCTTGTTTTTTGTTGTTATGACCTTAAAACCACCCAGAATTGAGATTTACTTTGTTTTATTACTGTTTGAGCATTAAAACGGTGTTGAATCATGCACAAAATTTCCTAGAAGTGTTGCTACAAGGAACTGGAATACTCAAAATTCCCTTGCTCAGTGGATTGGATGCATGGTTCCACCAAAAATATTCCTAGATCTGAGGAAAAATGAGGTTTTACTATTGTTGTTTCAAGATAACACCCCACCACATGCCCATATTTTGTAATCCATGTTTTTAGAGGAAATCATTACGCCAATATCACAAACAAATTACTTACGTTTCGAAAAGATATCTTGTTAAACGACGACCTTGCTACTTGAATTACGATTGTTCTCATTAGTGATTAGATAATTCCTTTTGATTTATGCTCATTAGTAATATATAATTCCCTTTATTTATTACTTTTGGAAGTGTTAAGATGCTTCTAGGAAAAATATAGCTCAACCAACTCTTCATGGTTAGAGAGTGGATGTATATTCTTTCATGTTTCTTGTGTTTTTATTAATCCCGTGACTTCTAGAATGTGAAAACAATTGCCAGCTTTCTTATCTATGTTGTTAATTTTCTCAACAGTTGGGAGCCTCGAGTGTTTCTGTTAATTATCATTGGTGTTTCACACATGTATTCAATGTTGGCACAAAATTAACTTGGAACTAAGGATTTTCTTTTGTTAGCAGGTTCAAGGGGCCTAAGAGGTAATTTAAACCTATTGATCCCTATCTAATTTTTAGTTTTGTTTATTCTCCCTCTTTTCTAATATGTTGTATAAAACAATAGGTAAACATAGGCTAATAGAAGTGAGATTTTGAGAAGCATTAGTCGTATTATTATAGAGAAAAAATTAACGAATCTGAGGATGCCATCCCCAATATTGATGTCGTTATTGTAAGTTAGAAGGTTATATGCTTTGAATAGCTTCTCCTTTGCCATTATAATTCCATTCATTAATTGTGAATATGGTAAAGAGATGCCAATAGGAGTGTAATGTTGAGGGTCATTAGTCTTGCTATTCTTTAGAAAAACTTAACAGCTATGAGGATGGTCAATGTTATTGTAAGATAGAAGATGTACTTGGAATTAGTCGTCCCTTATCCATTATAACTCTATGGTTTGCTTGTTTGTTGTATTAGTAATGTTTAAGGCCCACATCATTGTCACGAGTATGATATTTTTCTCGTGGTTACATAGACTACGAATGTATTTATCAATTTGTTGCACGTGGAAGATTGGCCAACTCTACTGAAGATTATTTAGAAGCTTGAGGTAGGTTGTATTTGTTGGTCACTCTAGATGCTAGTTAATTAAAAATGTCATGCAAAATGCTCAATATAAATTGTCAACACAGAGAAGTCTTTTTATTTCAAAGATAATTCACACTGTCTATGCTTAAACACTAAGTAGTTGATGAGCTGAATAAACTATCCTACCTACCTGTTTAGTCAAACTCCTCCCATAATTAAACTGAACTAAACTACCTATCTAAGAATTCAGAATTGCAATCACCTTCCTACAACTTCAATACAGCAATGAACGATTCATGGAATAAATATCTAGACTTACTTTTATAAGAATTTAAATACTAATTTAGCAGCCTATATGCACATTCATCATGACTAGTTTAATCCAACCTTAATCTAGGAATCAGAAATAACAGGAATTGAACCAAACAAATCTAAGTTGTAGTCTAACTGAATTAACACCTGAGAAAGACAAGTAATTGTAATGAACTGAGGAAGAGATTAAATGTTACAGCTATCACACACATGTGTAGAGGAAATTAACCTATGCAGTTGACTGTCACACCACACTGTTGCAGCTTAAAGGAAATGAAAATACTAACTATTCAAGGAAACACAACTATTGAAAATTACTACCGCACCTACTAAAAAACAATGCATCTAATGTAACTTCCACACCACACCACCAAATAATGAAAACATATAATTAACTCGATGATCTCAATGGGAAGGTGGGCCCAAACTTCGAATAGAGATACTGGAACTAACACAACTTAAAATGTAGAGGCCTAAAGAATCCTGCTCCGTATATTAAAATGGTGGAATGAAAGTACAGTCTCCAACACATCTTACACAGTAAAATTTGATATCAACTAACCCCTACATCTGAATGTTTCCCAATACTTATACATCAACAAACATAACCCTCACCCACTAATATAGGGCAGACATGAAGATCTACGATCTTCAGGATTTCCTATTACATGCACTGTTACAACTGTGGGTGGAATTAAATAAAAGTAGAGAATATAGGAAATTTTGTTGCTCGAGCCAATAATGAATAAGAGAACCAATTTAAGAGATGCCTCGATGATTGCAGTTAACTTTAAGCAGTAGCGCATTGTTGCAACCACTGCTGTGACAAATCGCATGGAATGATGACCCTTCCTTGTACCCCGCATGTAGAGACGGGTCTGGTAGGTCACACTTGGCAATGAACGCTCATCTCCTCTTTAGACCACTCGAAATGCTACACCTGTATTCTCTCATAGCTTGAACTATCGTTTTAAAATCACAATGTGTTAGCATAATTCAAAAAGTAAAGTCCCGATTATAGCGATCATGAGCATTAATAAGATGAAACAATAATTAATCATACTTGTGAAGATTTAGGGCTCAAGTGAGGAAAGAAATTTTGTTTGGTGGATAGAATGGAGCAAGAAAAGAAAAATACTGTATAATGGATGTGGTTAAAAAGGAGAATTTTGGGACCCAACATCTACCCCTGACTTCCCTGTTGCATGTCCTCGTACAACAACCTTCACTAGTTTGAATCAGAGGCTGGAACTGTACCTCGTTCATGGAGAGATGAAAAGTTGTAGGAGGGTTTAGGTGGTTCCCTCCCATCTAGATATCCATTATGGAAAACCTAATATTTCCACAACTGCTTCTCCTATGCGTTTGTCAATGAGAATTCATCCCTATAAGGCCTTGTTGGCCACCAAATAAGTGGTAATTTGAATTTAAGTCCCAACCAGTTAACTCCACACCTCATCATACATTCAACGTACCCCTAAACCCTAGGGAGAACATGTTTAAAATTCTTAAAGCAATAAGGGTCTCTTTTCTTTATTGATGAAGGAGAATCCTGCCACCTATCCTTACTTCCTTCCAAAGTGAAACATTGCTTCCTGGAAATCTAGCTAACATAACTGGAGATGACCTACTCTTGAAGTTGGACCAGTTGTTGAGTCTGGATGGGATATTTCAGCCTCTGTTCTTAATGGGTACGAAGAAGGCAAAGGAATTGAGGTTCATGCCAAATCCAAATATTAAAGTTGGACTCATTCTGAGAAATTGTCTGGAAGGAATCCTCCCACTGCACATGATTTCTAACAAAAGAAGCAAGGGCCCTCCACTGGAAATCTCCTACGTAAGGAACATGATTTGAATGATGGTCCATGGGGCAAGCCATTTCATGCAAATAAAGTTCACACAACAAGTTGTACTAAGTGAAGCCGCTCTTCATAAAATTTTCCAGAAACTGGGTAGAGGATGCCACCTGATAAGGTCTCCATTCCTTTAATGCCTTCAATTTAAACCAAGTAAATTGTTCATACAAAAATACAAGATAAGAGGGAGATGGAGCTCTGAATCTCATCAATTCTTGGGAAAGAGTGTACAATTGATCTTTTTCTTTCTGCATGGACTTGAATTTCTTCAACTCCTTCAACTCTTTCTGTACTTCTTCCCAACAACACCTACATTATATTAACTGTTCTTCCCATCTTTCCCTTAATTCTGTGATAGTCTTTCTATGCTGAACAAGGGGGATCATTCCTTTCTTATATCTATCGACCTCACTGTTCCATTTATTTACTTCTATTTTAAGTAGTGAGAGTTTTTCTATTAGACCTTGAATCCTTCCCTCTCTTGTGTACTTCTCCTCATTAGAATCTAAATTGACAAAGTCATAGGAATATTGTGTCCACACCTTATTGCCCAATGTTTCAGCCTAATTGTTCTGAATTGAAAGTGAAACAACTTCCTCTTCTACCAGTGGTCCAACAACTTCTGCTTGCAAGGGTACTTCTGCAATCAATTCTGAGGATGCTGGTTCTTGTGTAACATCACCTTTTTCCTAAAAACCTTTTTTTTCAACTTCAACAGGAAATTGTGAAGATGTTGGTTCTTGTGTAACAACATCTTCCTCGGTTCGAATCTCAACATCTTCTTGAGCCTTGGCTATAGCTTCTTGATTCTCGGCTATGGGTTCAAAAGGGAGCTGCAGAGATGTTGGTTCTTTTGTAATAGCTTCTTGCTCTCCTAGTCCCTCTGGTTGCTTGGGCTTCTCTTGAGTTACTTCCATATCCCATGAAATATGAGACTGTTCCTCGAGTATTTCAGTGCCCCCAGATACATGAGACTAGTCCCCAAATGCTTCAATGTTCCCTGATAGTTGGGACTACATCTATTTGTCTTATCCTAGTTCCAAATCAGGGATTATGTCTAGCTCAAGGTCAGTTGTCCCTAGTTGAATGGGAGTCTCAACAAGGTTTCCTCAGGATTTTGGTTCTTGTGTGACAACATCTTGATCAACTTCAAAATTTTCCTATTGCTGAAGTTATCCCTCCACTAGTTCTGTGTCCTGAGATTTATCTGGGGTCATAGTAAAAACTCCTAAGTTCAGGTCAGGGATTGTCTCGACCTCTGGCTCACTCACTTCCAGTTGAGTAGCATCCTTAACAAACATTTCCATGGTTTTTGGTTCTTGTGTAACAACACCCTGTGGTTCAGACTGTAATTGCTCATGTTCCCTCACCTCTATATCGGGGATCATTTCCACTTCTATTTCATATTCACCCCTCAATACCACCGTAGATGTTTCTTTCTCTTCTCCAACTTTCTGCATGGGTTTTTGTGCCACAATTGCACACACTGTGACTTTGTATCCTGATTGATTAAAAATTTCTCCACACCAGGGATAATTTTAGGGGAGAAATTTATCCCAATGGGCTATTTTTCCGTGTTTTTCTCCAAAACAAGATTCACCATTTTGCATTTTTTGAAGCCATGTTTCACCCAATTTTGATGGGGTAACAAATTTTCACCCTAAAAATCGCTAAATTATTATATAAACAATATAAAATCCTTGGAAATTAAAATATTTTTTGAAAAATATCACCAAACATTTTATAGTTGGTGTTTTAAGAATTGGTGAGATTTTCCAACATTTATACACTTTTAAATAAATATGGTTCCTTAAAATCATCCCTGCTCCACATGCAGGGAAAAATACTTTTTCCAATTCTTCACCTTCCTCAACAGGAAGCGATCCTTTGGCGTGATCTATAGTTTCTACCAATGTGTGCAATCTCCTTTCCACTTGTTTCTTGCATGTTTCCTTCCATCTTTCCACTTCCTTTCAGAGTGTTTGCAAATCTTCCTTCAACAGACCATTTTCAAACAAAATTCCCTCAATTTGAGGTTCCTCTACAACAGGCTCTTGAGGGGCAAAATTTGTCCTAGGTATGAAGTTGGGAAATTCAATATTTGCTTCAATGTTTTCCCATCTTGCTTGCACAGCTTCTATTGCTATGACATATCGATTTCTCCTTATTCTTTTTGGTTGTGATGCCTATATCTCCTCTTTTTGTCTTCTTCACTTTTTCTGTGGTAGAGGGGATTCCAATTCTGCAGCTGATATAGAAGGACTGTCTCCTATTTCAGCATCTTCTCTGGTCTCTGCCATCTTTGTTTCCTCCTTAGTAAAAGTTCCCATCCATTCAAGAGAGGATTCAATGGTGAGGACCTTTGCATAACCTTCTGTCATCATAGCTCCTACATCCTTAGATTCAACTGTTACATCATCCAATGTTGCTCCAACTTTAGCTTCTGCATCTAGAGGCCCCAAATTCTCTATCCCCTCTATAGGGTTTGTTGCTGCTACAACCTCACCCGATTGTTCTTTTTGGTTATCTGATCCTATCTCATCTCCCCTACCAATTGAGTTGGAGTGAATCCAGTCCTCCTGCTCTTCTTTCATTCCCCCCAACTATGCAGGTGCCTCCTCTTATTCTTCTATTTGAACCCCCCAGAAAAGTGTAGGTCCCTCAACTTCCTCCTCTATTGGAACACCATCCAAAAGTATAGGTCCCTGGTTTATTTGAGGTTGACTAGTAAATTGTTCCCATGTTTGGTTCCTCCGAGGTAAGGACCTTAGGATAAGTAGTTTGATTAGGCCATGATGGGTGAGGGAAGAATGTGAGTTCCAAGTTGATCTTACAAATTCCGCTATGTGATGTAGGCCTTTAAATAGATAAAATGGAACATTGAGTAAAGACCTATGGCGTAAATGAGACAGTAGGGGAAACTCAGAATAATAAATAGTCTGGTACCTACCTTCACATCTGATATACTTTTTGAGAAAAACTACCACTTGATTCCAACAGTGAGGCAGTGACTGTAATACTATCCCTCGATTTTCTTGACGGATTTCTTCAGCAGCAACCAGAAAATCCCATAGTGCAACAACATTGTGGGTTCTTCTTCCAAACCAGGCGCTTCGAATTTGAGGAAGGACAGTAACCTCTGACACAATATCCTCAGTAACTTCTATGTGTAAATCTCTGACCTCTGAATTGGTTTCCGTGATATTTAGAAAAAACTGAAGAGTTGTTGTTTCTCGATGAAAACCATTTAGACATTGGAAAAACTCAGTCCATCCAGCAACTTCAAATATGGAAAAAACATTAGCATTTCTTTGCAATTCCAGTGTATTTGTAGTCTTGATGTCTGGCTATGATACCAATTCTTTCTCTTTTTCTTAAGGCTGGTACCATCCCAACAAATTACAGGCCCAAAAATGGAGGTTACAGCATAGGGACATGCATGAACAACTAAGGTTGGATTTGGGAAAATTAGAAAATTTAAGATAGTCGTAAGTAAGGAATTATTAATTCTTGCACATTATCTAGGAACAAATAATCAATCTCATCAAGAAATAATCAACAAATAGATCAGAAATGGTGTTAATCGAAACCGAAATTGGTTTCCTCTCTGTATATTTAATAAACAATGAATGGTTACAATAACAATGTCAAGCAATGGCTTGAATCCATGAGGAATTTGAATACCTAAGGAGGAAATTCAAAATCAATGAGTGATTCTAGCTTAACCAACTATAAACCATTGGTTCACACTCAGTTAACCACTTGACCAAAACCCTAATTGACTCACCAAACCCTAACTGATGTCCAAGTGCGATAAATGACTAAATCTCAACTGAAGTAGATCAAACACATGTCATAGCAAGCCAACCATCAAGTACTGGTGCTCTGTGAATTCAATGAACCCCGATGAGGTTAACTAAAGCTAAACTGATCATCAGAAGTTGGTGGAGGCACCCCTCTTGACTCCAAANGAGAGGAGGCACCTTAACTGATTGGTTGAACTGATTGTAACCACCAGTTAGCAATTAGGTGCATTAATATCACTCAGATCACCCCCAGAGTGCTCTAGTTAACCTCCTTGACTTTAGGTAGGCATGGGTGTGCCTAGATGATGGCAATTAAGGCTCCACTGATGTCAATTAATGTCAATTATACTTAGGATAGTGTTTTAACTAGGATAATTTGACCAAAAAGAGTGTGTATGATGGTAAATGTCTCCAACGCCCCCCATTAAGCTATACTCAGGAAGAGTTAGAAAACATAGATGCATAAAAATTCCAGGTCCTCGAAAACTAAGGCCATAGGTCACCTTGTACAATGCTGAAACTGAAACAATGCTCGAAACAAACTAAGTGAGGAAAAGAGGGAAAACCCAATGGGAAAAAACCCTCCTCAAGTTGAAAACTGAAAGTAGTCTGTATCACCCTGATGGACTCACCCTCAATAGTGAACGGAGGTAAGTGAACTTCTTTTCTGAAAATCTCTTGGTGAAGATGTCTGTAATCTACTCATTAGTGGGGCAGTATTGCGGAATGATGGTCCTGTCATGCAATAGCTCCCTGATGTAGTGCATGTGAATTTTTACATGCTTGGTCCTCTTCCTGGTAATTGGATCCATGGATATCTTAATAGCACTTTGGTTGTCACAAAAAAGGATAGTGGAAAAATTACTACCAAGATCAAACTCTGAAAAAATGCCTTGCAACCAAACTGCTTGGATGCAAGCATTCACCGCTCCTCGATACTCGGCCTCTGCTGAAGATAGTGCTATGGAAGCCTTATTTTTGCTTGACCAGCAAATAGGGCCACCACCAAACATGAATATATATATAGAAGTTGAATTTCAATCAATAGAATCACCTACCCAATTGGAATCTGTCTATCCAACTAGCTCTAGCTCGAAGTCTGTAGCATAGTGAATGACGTAGGTCCTGGTTCCCTGAATATACTAGAGGATCCTCTTGGCTTCCTTCCAATGAATATCATGAGGATGCTGCATGTATCTTGATACAGAATTCACATCATAACAAATATCAGGCCTAGAATGTGTCAAGTACAACAAGCTACCAATCAGCTGTCGATAGATAGTGCAGTCCATCAGAGCTGTGTGTTTTCCTTCTTCAAGGCTTATCCATGAAAGGAAAGGGAATGGTTTAGGCATACATTCAGCTATGTTAAACTTTAATAACAGGTTTGAATTATATTTTTACTGAGTATCCATAATCCCATCAGAATTTTGCTCGATTTCGAGCCCCAAAAATTGTTTTAGAAGCCCCAAATAAATCATTTCAAAGGCATTGTGGAGAGCAGTTTTGATGGCTGAAATGGAGGCAATTGTGCTACCTGTGATCAGTAAATCATAAAAATATAAAACAATGATAATTATATTACCATCATGCTGATTTAAATACACATTTTTATCTGATCTACATCTCTAAATGTTTTGCAAGAGAAGGAAGGCATCCATCTTGCAATACCACTCTCTTGGGGCCTGTTTTAACCCGTATAGTGACTTATTTAGCTTGCAAACAAAAGATGGATCAGTGATGTAGCTATTAGGATACTTCATGTATATCTTCTCATGAATATCTTCACATATAAAGGATGAATTAACATCCATGTGATGCACCTGCCAGTGCTTGGATGCTGAAATTACCAAAACAAGGTGGATGGAGTCCATTTTTGCAACCTGTGCAAAGGTCTCATGGTATTCCACTCCTTGGACCTGAGAGAAACATTTTTATACCAGCCTTGCCTTATATTTTCATCTGATTCCATCAGTAGAAACCTTTTTCCAAAACAACCACTTGCATTGAACCAATTTCCTTCCTAGAGGAAGAGAAACTAGCTCCCAAGTAGTGTTTTTGTGAAGAGAATGCATCTCCTCATCCATGGAAACTTGCCATCTTGGATCATTCCAAGCATGGTAGAAGGATTTTGTATCACTAATAATCAAATATCAAGTTTTGGACAGCAAATTATCAGAACAAGAGAGCGCAATACACGCTCTTTGGAAATCAAACCGAGTTCTCCTTGGATCATCCGGATTTCCAATGTTGTCTCCTACAGAGGAGAGTGTCTGTTGGGCTCATGTAGGAATATGATTTTGCACTTTAGGTTCTGATTAAGAATCTGATGATTTATACACACTGATATAAGAAATCAGATGATCCAAATCAGGGTTATCACCCCCAATTTCATCATCCAAATATTCAGTAGAATAGGAAGGAAATTCAGCAATTTTCTCCTTCACTAGTTCCACCTCCAGAAGAGGCTCATCGAACTTGACACTTATCTCAATGATGATCTGTTTGGTATTGATATACATAAGCTTTAATCCTTTATATTCATAAGGATACCCAATAAATAGGCATTCTATGCTTTGCGGTTGCAAATCCCTTCTTTTATCAAGCGAAATCCGGGCCCATGCAGTGGACCCAAACACCCGTAGGTTCGACACATCCGACTTGTGTTCGTAGTATGCTTCGAAAGGATTTTTTCATTTCATAGATGAGTTTGGTACCCTATTCTGAATTTATTCTACAGCATTCATGGCTTCAGCCCACAAATTTGCAGCAATATTCTTTGACTCCAACATACAGATGGTCATCTCCTTGAGAGACGGGTTCTTCCTTTCTGCTACTCCGTTCTGCTGAGGAGTGTAGGGAATTGAATGTTGGACCTGAATACCAATTTGGGAGAATATGTATAGAAACTGATTACTGACATACTCCCCTCCATTATCAGATATCAATATCATGATCTTAATCCCAAAGGCATTTTCAATGAAGACCTTCAATTCAGAAATTTTTTCACATACTTCTGATTTCTTTTTGAGAAAGAAAACCCATGTATACCTTGAAAAATCATCAATGAAAGTAAGTAGGTAACTTGATCCATTCATGTATGTGACAGGAATTTAACCACTGATATCAAAATGTATCAGCCCCAATATGCTTGTAGGATGGTTTTCCTTCACCCAATTGAACTTGTGCTCAGGGTGTTTTCTAATCACACAGCCCTTGCAGACTCCTGTGGTTGCCTTGATGACTGGGAGGCATTCAACCATGGAGTTTTTCTGTAATTGCTGAAAATATTTGAAATTAAGATGGCCAAACCTCTCATGCCACAACCTACTAACCTTAGTTCTATGAGTTAGCAGAGCAATGGGCTTTGCATCTGCAACAAAGTGAGAGAACTCATAGGATTTTGCATGATGATTTGCAAGGCCTTTTGCAATTAGTTTCCCGGATGCAATTTCTATTATCTCAACATCATTTGGGCTGAAAGAGAATCTCTTAGGCATTCATGTATGTGTCATCTGATAGACACTAAGGAGATTTTCTTCTAGAGATGGTAGATACAAAACATTAGAGAAAAAACCATTTTCAAGATCTACAGTACCTTGTCCTTCGGAAATGATGGTGGAGTCATCTCCCACATGGATGGGGATGGATTTTCTAGTCTCCAAGGATGAAAAGGATTCTTTTTCGGCCATCATGTGATTCAAAGCTCTAGAGTCAATCAGCAATGCTTTGGAATTTGAAGTGCTTTCCATGAGTGCATTACCTTTCTCATGCTGTGGTTCATGATCTTGGTGATCTCTCCTCCAAAAGCTCTCCAAAATATTGATGTGATTCCTCTCAAGGAAAGAGGCTGCTTCATCAATATTTTTATTCATGCAAGCATGTTCAGAGTGAAAACTCTTCCTGCAATAAGAACACTTGACTTTTTCTTTCCAATTGTGCCCTTTTCGTTTGTTCTTCCTTGAGCTGGAAGATTCATCATGTTATTGGTTTTCAACTCTAGGCTTGGGAGCATCAAATTTAGTTTTGTAATTTTTCTGCTGCTTTCCTTTACCCTTCATATCTTTGGGCCCCTATACATGGAGGACTTGATCATGGGAAGATCGAATGATACCCATCTGGACAAGCTTGTCATGTTCATTTGTTAGGGACTCAATCAAGTTATTGAGTGT
Source organism: Pseudotsuga menziesii (assembly GCA_001517045.1). Classification (NCBI taxonomy): domain Eukaryota; kingdom Viridiplantae; phylum Streptophyta; class Pinopsida; order Pinales; family Pinaceae; genus Pseudotsuga; species Pseudotsuga menziesii. The sequence continues at coordinate 628,357 of LPNX010781098.1, read as the reverse complement.
AGGAATCTTCCATCCAGGGGTTGTGAGATTCCCCACACGGAATGTAGAAACAAAAACTGAATAATCAGCCCCGAGTTTGGATAGAATGGCAAGGATGAGCTGATCATCCTCCTTCTCCACAATGCATTGCTTCAAGAGTAAAATAGTATGCTTGAAATTTGTAAAGAAATCATTCAGAGTCTCGAAATTGGAGGGTTGGAGAGACATGAGTTCATTTTCAAGCTAGTAAACCCCCAACTCATCATGCTTTCCATATAGAGATTCCAATTTGTCCCATATTTATTTCAGTGTGTTCAAATCCGTAAGATGGAAGAGAAGGTCTTGTTAAATAGAGAGGCACAAGAAATCGAAGGCTTCATCTTTCTTGTTCAAGAATATTGCTTTTTCTATGACGGATCCAGGCTCAACTTCAGTGTCCATGGTGACTCTAAAAAGTCCTTTGGAGTGCAACTGAATCTCCATATAACTTTTCCATGAGTGGAAATTGCATGGAGTCAAGAGATCTGCTAAGGAGGCCATCTGGATGTGCTATAGTGAATGTTTCACCTGTAGAAACTTGAAAATCAAAACAAAAAGGGAAAAATAAGGTCAGACAGCCTGCACATTCTAGGATTTCATCACACCCAGCATAGTCAATCTAGAAAGCTCGATCAACAAGTTCTTTACTTAGGATATTGAGTGGTAAGCCCTGGCTTCTGGTGCAGTGCTAGAATTTTGAGCTATTGCTCACTTTTCATGGAGAAATCTGTCAAGAATATTGTTTTTGAGAGATAGATATTTGTCCCGTCGTATGCTATGATACCATATTAATTCTCGCACATGATCTAGGAACAAATAATCAATCTCATCAAGAAATAATCAACAAATAACTCAGAAATGGTGTTAATCGGAACTGGAATTGGTTTCCTCTCTGTATATTTAATAAACAATGAATGGTTACAATAACAATGTCAGGAAATGGCTTGAGTCCATGAGGAATTCAAACACCTAAGGAGGCAATTTGAAATCAATGAGTGAGTCTGGCTTAACTGACTCTAAACCATTGGTTCACACTCAGTTAACCACTTGACCAAAACACTAATTGACTCACCAAACCCTAACTAAAGTAGGAGTGCAATAAATGAATGAATCTCAGCTAAAGGAGATCAAACACATGTCATAGCAATCCAACCATCAAGTGCTACTGCTACATGACTTCAATGAAACCCGATGAGGTTAACTGAAGATGAAATGATCATCAGAATTTGGTGGAGGTGCCCCTGTTGACTCCAGATCATTAAATAATATTAAATAATAATTAAATAATATATTTAATGAGAGGAGGTGCCTTAACTGACTAGTTGAACTTATTGTTACCACCAGTTAGAAATTAGGTGCATTAATATCACTCAGATCACCCCTGAAGTGATCCAGTTAACCTACTTGACTGTAGGAAAAGGAAAATTTAGCCTCCTTGACTATAGGTAGGCGTGGGTGTGACTGGATGATGGCAATTAATGCTCCACTGATGTCAATTAATGTCAATTATACTTAGGATAGTGGTTTAACTAGGCCAATTTGACCAAAAAGAGTGTGTATGATGGTAAATGTATCCAACAAGAATCATTGGTAAGATTTGGACCCAAATTACTAAAAAGGTGATAATCGTAAGATAAGCTCGAGTACCCATTACATCATGTGTATTGACAATTAACGAAGTACAGGTATAATGACAGATATAAAAAGGCAAGCATGATTAAATTTGTCAAACCTACTTAACGCTTAATCATGTAAATCATTAGAATCGTACCATAGTAATTATGCACTGAACCATGAATTCTCAAAGTAATGCAGCATGTCAATGTAGCCACCAAATTTAAACATCATTGCATGCATGTTGTCATGACCTTCCTTCTGGCGAAGCAAAAGATGTCTTTTCAATATTGACAAAAACATACTTGAAGTTGTGAGGCAAGTCGGAATCAACAAAATCACAGGCGATAGAAATTATGGACAAATCTGGAGGAGTCGCAGCCACTAAAGATAGGAAAATATGCTAAAACTAGTGGATTTATAGCTGCGATAAATATGGGAAATCTTCTAAAATTAGCGGAGTCGCAGCCCTAAGAAATAGGAAAATTTGCTAAAATTGGTGGAGTCGCAGTTGCAAGAAATAAGGAAATATTCTAAATTTTGCAGGTCTGGGGCCACAAGAAATAGGGAAAATATGCTAAAATTGGCCGATTCATAGCCACATGAAATAGGGAAATCTGCTAAAATTGATAGAGTCGTAGATGCAAGAAATAGGGAAATCTGCTAAAATTGGTGGAGTGGTAGCTATGAGAAATAAGGAAAATGGGAAAATTTTTATGGAGTTGCAACTGCGAGGAACGAAAAAATAGGAATATTTTACGTAGTTATGGCTACACGGAATGGGAAAAATAGGAAAATGTTATGGAATTGCAGCTGCATGGAACGGGAAAAATAGGCAGAATTTTTATTGAGTTGCAGTTGCGCAAAACTGTTCATCATTCAAAATTTTTTCTTCTTCAAGGAGATTTTTCTAAAACAGGAAATTGGAATAGGGGCTCATGGTCGTCAGGCCCAATCATGACCGTTTCTCCTTAACTAAATTCTTGCATAGATTCTTCAAAGAAAACCGATCAAGCGTAAAGGAAAATAAGAATGAAAAAAAAAACAAAACATCAATTTATTTATGTACAATTCTTTTGTGTGTGGAAATCATAGTGACTTCATAAATATTGATAGGGGAAGAGAAAGATTCCATCCCTTGCACTAACTGGTATCTCGTATCAGCTGCAACCTGTGAAATAAACGTGTCCCTTTAGATTGGCTTGTGGTACAGTCACAGCTTGTGACCATTAGCAAATAATGGTGTACGGTTTTTTTCAATGGTGACCAGGTGGGCTGTAACATTATTAAATACTTTTCCTATCTAATATGGACCCAACCATCTCCATATTATCATTACCCATATCCAAAAATATGCCAATCATAGCTCTCTAAAAGGTGGTAGGTGTGTTTCACAAACCGAAGGGGAGTACCCTGTATGCAAAGGTATTGGGGTAAGGTGAAATTGGTCTTGTCTTGGTCCTCAAGAGAAATATGGATTTGATTGTACCCATTCAACCCATCCAGAAAGGAGAAGAACTTCTTCCCAGATAGGGTGTCAAGTACCTGATCAATGAAGGGCAGAGGAAAGTGGTCTTTCTGCGTTGCTTTGTTTAACTCTCCATAGTATACACAGACTCTCCATCTCCCATTCTTCTTCGGTACTATCACGAGTAGAGAAACCCACTCATTGTCTGAGATCAGGTATATAAACCCTGATTCCAAGAGTTTTTGAATTTCCTCTTTCACTATAATTTTAGGGGCAAATTTTAGCCCAGTGGGCTATTTTTCCATGTTTTTCTCCCAAAAAAGATTCACCATTTTGCATTTTTTGAAGCCTTGTTTCGCCCAATTTTGATGGGGTAAAAATTTTTCACCCTAAAAATTGCCAAATTATTATATAAACAATATAAAATCCTTGGAAATTAAAATATTTTTTGAAAAATATCACCAATCATTTTATTGTTGGAATTTTAAGAATTGGTAATATTCGCCAACGTTTATACACTTTTAAATAAGTATGGTTCCTTAAAATCATCCCTGCCTAAGATTGGGGTTCATCCTTCGTTGTCATTGGCACACATGTCGGGAGCCACTTTTGACGTAGATGTGGTGGGTGTATAGATTAGAAGGGATACCCTCCATATCCATGTACTCCCAAGCAAATGCCCCCTTATGCTTTTTCAAGAGAGTGATCAGGCATTCCTATTCATTAGGAGTGAGATTCGGATTGATGTTCAGTGTTTTCCCCTACTCTATCTCAACTGGAACACTTTTTAATTTTTCAGCACTAGAATTATGTGGGTGTCACTGACTAATGTCTCCTCTGTGAGATTTTCTTTCTCTACTTCACTTAGAGTACTGTTCAGTATCTGATAAATTTGTTTGTTGACAGAAGTGGGATCACTGATGAAAATATTAATGGCATCATCTTCTATTTCATCCTTGAAGTTCAAGGCCTTCCCTATTTTTAACAGGGGTTTCACTCCCTCCTCTTCCTCTTGCTCCATCCATAATGGAATTTTAGCTTCTAGACTAGTTCAAGCTCGAGGATAGAAGGTAAGGTTTTTTGTTTTGATCCCATCTAAGATGGTCATAGACCCTGACCGATAGCTAATGGAAGCATCTGTTGCAGCTAACCAAGGTCTTCCCAAGATCAATGGGAGTCCCCCTAACTGTGACTTAGGTTTTAAAACCAAGAAGTCAGTATGCTATTCCCATAGTTTAAGTGAAACAACGAGGTCATCCAATATTCCCCTGGGTTTGATAATGGACCTCTCAGCCAGTTCTAAAATGGTAGGGGTTTTCCGAACATTGGTGAGCCTAAGTTTTCATACAATTTCTATGGTCATAACATTAATAGCTACACCTAGGTCTACCAGCACATTTGGTATCTATGTGTTCCCAATCTGCACTATGATAGTGGGGCTCCCAAGATCATCATATTTGGCCAGGAGAGTTTTTCAACTTATCAGTTCATATGGTTTCCCTATGAGATGGATAGTGGGAGGAGGGTTGATGCACAATCATGGACTCCTTTAAAGACACTTTAGATGCCACATAATACTGGAATAAATGGGAAACTCTGACTTTAGGTGACAAATAGGGGTACTTCCCTAAATTATTTGAAGATGAAGTAAAAAGAGAAAAGATAGGTAATTGAATCAGCTTTCATTTATGCAGAGAAAATGTGTGTAAATGAATATAAAATTAGTTTCTGTGAAAGTGGGTTTCCAAATTTTCAACACATCTTAACATATATTTTTGTGCGGGTGCAACAATATATGAGGTAAGTGATGTCTAGTTGGGATAAAACCTTGCAGACATATAAAGGACATATGGGCCTAGTGCAACACTATTTATTCGGAATTTTTCATGAATTATTTTTTTTATTACTAATTATTGAAGTCATAAAATATTGAAATTAAAACCTTATGTGTGCGTGCAACACTTTAGGGTTAAAAATTAATGAAATCCTTGATTTCTAGATATAAGATCGTAGAGCTTGATCTTGTCTAGCGCACCATATATTTTTTTGGGGAAATGGTGATGGAAATCAAAAGTTATATAACAAACAATCGATGTATGTATTTTCGAAAACTAACATGTGTCATTTAGAAAAATAATTATAAATAAATAAAACATAGTTTTGAAGGAAAAAATTACATATTCAGAATTGTCATTTCGTACTCTACAATATCCTACATTTTCATAAAAAAATATTTTGTATGTCATATCAAAACACACCATCTAAACTGAGCATATTGATAGAGTTATAAAAGACAAGCAATAGCCCTGGTTGATTTGTCCTATCCAATAGGTTCAGTATTCCGAAGCTGCTTCCAAACCTAATGCCAAACCTTAATCTCGCCAATTATTTAAAATTTAAAATAATGCATATGCGATATAGCTTATTCATATAGCATATGCGATATGAATAATCTATAATGCATATGCCATATAACACATATGTGCTATAGCTTATTCATATCGCATGTGTGATATAACACATATGTGATATGAATAAGATATAACACAGATGCGATATAACGCATATGCGTTATAGGTTATTCATATCGCATATGCAATATAACGCATATGTTATATGATAAATCTATAATGCATATGCATTTTGTTTTAAGTAATTTGTTTTTTTCCTAATGCATAATTGTTCATCACCCTTATCCTCATCATCATCACCACCCTCATCCTCATCCTCATCATCATAATCATAGTCATCCTCCTCCTCCTCCTCCTCCTCATCATCATTGTTCATCATCATCGTCATCACCATCACCCTCATCAGCTTCTTCATCATCATCATCACCCTCATCCTCATCAGCTTCATCATCACCCTCATCCTCATCCTCATCATCACCCTCATCCTCATCCTCATCATCATCATCACCCTTATCCTCGTTAGCATCATCATGGTCATCATCATCATCACCATCATCCTCGTCATCATCATCATCATCACCGTCATCCTCATTAGCATCATCATGGTCATCATAGTCATCATCATCATCATCATTACCCTCATCCTCATCCTCATAATCATCACCCTCATCCTCATCAGCATCATCATGGTCATCATCATCGTCATCATCATCGTCATCACCACCCTCATCCTCATCATCATCATCATCATCATCATCCTCATCCTCATCACCATCGTCATCATCATCACCCTCATCCTCATCAGCTTCATCATGGTCATCATCATCATCATCATCATCATCAACCTCATCATCATCATCACCCTCATCCTCATCATCATCATCATCACCCTCATCCTAATCATCATCATCACGATCATCATCATCATCATCATCATCATCATCATCATCATCATCACCCTCATCCTCATCACCATCATCATCATCCCCATTTTCATCATCATCATCACCCTCATCCTCATTAGCTTCATCATGGTCATCATCATCATCATCATCATCATCATCATCACCGTCATCATATTCATTCTCATCCTCATCATCATCATCTTCAACATCATCATCATCATCACCCTTATCCTCATCATCATCATCATGGTCATCATCATCATCATCATCATCACCCTCATCTTCCTCCTCTTCCTCATCATCCTCATCCCACTCGTCATCATCATCATCATCACCCTAATCCTCATAAGCTTCATCATCATCATCATCATCATCATCGTCAACCTCATCATCATCATCACCCTCATCCTCCTCCTCCTCCTCATCACCCTCATCCTCATCATCATCATCATGGTCATCATCATCATCATCACCCTTATCCTCATCATCATCATCCTCATCCTCATCCTCATCCTCATCCTCATCCTCATCATCATCATCATCTTCATCATCACCCTCATCCGCATCAACTTCATCATGGTCATCATCCTCATCCTCGTCATCATCATCATCATGACCCTCTTCCTCCTTCTCCTCATCCTCATCATCCTCATCCTCATCATCATCATCATCATCATCACGATCATCATCATCATCATGGTCATGATCATCATCACCCTCATCCTCATGGTCATCATCATCATCATCATGGTCATCATCATCGTCATCATCATCATCATCATCATCCTCCTCCTTATCATCATCATAGTCATCCTCCTCCTCATCATCACCCTCATCCTCATCATCGTCATCATCATCATCATCATCATCATCATTGTCATCTTCATCGACACCCTCATCCTCAACATCATCAGCATCCTCATCATCCTCCTCATCATCATCATAATCCTCATCCTCATCATCATCATCATCATCACCCTCATCCTCATCATCATAGTCATCATCCTCCTCATCACCACCCTCATCCTCATCATCATCAGCATGGTCATCATCATCATCGTCGTCGTCATCATCATCATCATCGTCATCATCATCATCATCACCCTCATCCTCATCATAATCATCATATTCATCATCCTCCTCATCATCACCATCCTTGTTCATCACCATCTTCATCGTCATCCTCATCTTCATCATCATCATCACCCTCATCCTCATCATCATCAACCTCAATCCTTATCAGAGTTGTTCATCACCCTCATCCTCACCATCATCATCATCTTGATCGACACCCTCATCATCATCATCATCATCATCATCATATTCATCATCCTCCTCATCATCACCATCATCCTCATCATCATCTTCATCGTCACCCTCGTCCTCCTCCTCATCATCACCCTCATCCTCCTCATCATCAACCTCGATCCTCATCATCATCGTTCATCACCCTCATCCTCACCATCATCATCATCTTCATCAACACCCTCATCCTCATCATCATCACCATCCTCCTCCTCCTCCTCATCATCATCATTATAATCCTCACCCTCCTCCTCCTCCTCCTCCTCATCACCCTTATCCTCATCATGATCATCATGGTCATCATAGTCATCATCATCATCATCATGGTCATCATCATCATCATTGTCATCATCATCATCACCCCCATCCTCATCATCGTCATCATAGTCATCATCTTCCTCATCATCACCCTCATCCTCATCATCATCATCATGGTCATCATCATCATCATCATCATCATCATCATCATCATCACCCTCATCCTCATCATCATCAGCATCCTCCTCCTCCTCCTCCTCATCATCATAATCCTCATCCTCATCATCATCATCATCATCACCCTCATCCTCATCGTCATCATCAAGGTCATCATCATCATCATCATCATCATCATCACCTACATCCTCCTCCTCATCATCATAGTCATCATCCTCCTCCTCATCACCTTCATTGTTCACCATCATCTTCATCGTCACCATCATCCTCATCATCATCACCATCCTCGTCATCATAATCATCATCATCAGCATCACCCTCATCCTCATCATCATCATCACCCTCATCCTTCTCCTCCTCTTCATCATCATCATCCTCATCCTCATCGTCTTCATCGACACCCTCATCCTCAACATCCTCATCCTCATCATCATCATAATCCTTATCCTCCTCCTCATCATCATCATCACCATCATCGTCATCATCATCATCCTGGTCATCATCATCATCATCATCATCATCATCATCACCCTCATCCTCCTCCTCCTCCTCCTCCTCATCATCATCATCATCATCATCATTGTTCACCATCATCTTCATCGTTACCATCATCCTCATCATCATCACCATACTCGTCATCATCATCATCATCATCATCCCTCATCCTCATCATCACCATCACCCTCATCCTCATCCTCATCATCATGGTCATCATCATTATCATCATCATCATCATGATCCTCATCCTTATCATCATCCTCATCCTCATCATCATCGTCATCCTCATCATCATTGTTCACCAGCCTCATCCTCACCATCATCAACACCCTCATCCTCATCATCATCGACACCCTCACCCTCATCCTCATTGACACCCTCATCCTCATCATCGTCGACACCCTCACCCTCATCCTCATTGACACCCTCACCCTCATACTCATCATCATCATGCTCATGCACACCCTCAATGTTCATCACCCTCATCCTCATCATATCTAGATCAATGTAAATTGCACATTTTCATTGAGCACTAAATTGCATATGCGATATATCTCATATGCACTAAATCGCATATGCGTTATGGAAAACATGTAAAAACCTGCCCATTCATTAAAAAGATGGAATTCAATATCGCATATGCAATATATCGAAGGTGCGTTATATCGCATATGCAATATGTCTTTTATAGAAAATGTAGAGTGACGTCGTGTTGGCCAGCTTTAACGTATCAAAAGACATAATTCGTCTGAACCCACGCATGGAGACTTGTTCGACATGCAATTTTTTTATCATTACTTAAATAATTTCATAGTTTTGTACATGTTTGGCTGGATTTCAATGGGGAATGTATGTAATAGCGGACGAAAGTCAGCAAGGAAGGTGCTTACACTAGAAGAACTAGAAAAAAAAGGAAGATTCAAGAAATCATCGACATTCATTACATGAGCAAATAGTTCCCATTCCCCCTCAACAGATACCTGACGTAGAGGCTAAGGAAGATAATGAAACATTAAAAGAAGTTGGTTATACGGAAGTTGACATTATTCATCCATTAGTAGACAGACAATCTTGTGAAGAGTTCAATAATTATGTTACTCCCGATGTAAATGTGACTCAGCAACAACCATGTTCTGTGGTTCAATATCCTAATCGAATTTGTGAGCCGGTAGTGGATGTAAACGTCACTCCAGCATTTCAAACGGAAAGAAATTTTGCATCAAAACAAAAGAAAACTCCTAAACGAATACAAGTGGACGAGAGCGGATTGACTTCCATGGAAGGTAAGGTGGCTAAATGCACTATCCTTTCGTCTTTCTTCTCAAATAATGAAACAATATTTTGATAACAAATTCGAAGCCGGTAAAAGTGCAAACTGTTTTTAGCTTTGCTTAAATATAGAAATATGGCAACTGTTAGAAGAAATTTAGGAATAACAACAATGAAGAATATCGAATCAAGTAATCACATTGTTAAATCTTTTGTTGTTACATTCACATCGATTGGTAAAAAAACTCGTTCAAAATACTGTAATGTGGCTCGTCGTGTATTTGTTGAATCAATTGTATTTAGATCCACAAGACAATGTCATTTACTCAAAATGCACATCACAAATTGTTCCTTTACATCCAAAGACACTTAAAAAAATATTCAGTAAGAAGAGACAACCTTGATGTAGAGGGAAAAATGGAAACATTATGGGCATTTAGCGGTAGGTTTCCCTGCAAAGACATGAAGTTAGTCGAAGCAGTGAAGGGCCTAGTGCAAACGTTTTGGCATGATAACACTAGGCCTTCTTCTAACACGAAGTATGTGTTAAAACATTGTAGGGGTTCTCATCACATTGAACATCATGTTA
>LPNX010781098.1:599870-617764 GCA_001517045.1 Pseudotsuga menziesii | reverse complement strand
CAACTGTTCGAGATGTTTAAAGTTGCCCACGTAGAGCTAAGGCTCGGGAAAAGATCTTTTGAAAAATGCAAGCCTTGGTATGTTAGAATCAATACCATCCGAAAAACTTGTTGTTGTAGATACCACATAGATTTTGACCTATATTACCATACATTTGCATGTATACGCCGTTTTTTGCATCCTAACCATGTGCAGGAATGCTCAAGTAAAGTACCACCAATGTCATCCAGAGATTTCATCCATAGCATCATGTGTCTGAGGAAAGATGGGAAAACACATTACTTAAAACAATGTGTAGACGGTTCTTGCAACAATTGTGGTGGGCTATCCTAATGGTCTAATTGCATCCATGAAAGTGAAGATCAAGCATTCATGAATGCAATTGTCGAGAAGCAGAACTATCAGTATGAGACATATCAGCTAAATGATGGGAAAGAAAGCAGGAAGATTAAATTGGTGACTTCACAGGTAAATTATTGAATATTGACAAATTAATATTCATGTACACATTTTTTTATGTGATTTATTGACATATTAATATTGATGTACCAGGTGCGAGTATGTGATTTTATTCCAGATTTTCATGGAGAGATCCAACAGTACATTCAACATGTCGATATGGCATGGTGGCAAGTTGAGCAATTCAGAATATGCTGGGACACCTTCCCTCTCGGAACAATACTATTAGTGGTTGACTTTGTGGAAAATTACACCCTACAACCAGAAAATGAAATTCAAAGTCAATACTATCACTCAGAGCAGGTGAGCATAATGGTGCATATCACATATCAACATGGGAAAGATAGCAATGAAGACAAATGCGTGATACTGAAATAAATTCACTTCTACATAAGTGACAACCAAACCCATGACATTCATTACGTGCAACATTGCTTTAAATTATTCTATGATCACGTGATAGCTATGGATATACCATTTTATCGTCATTTCATTTGGTCAAATGGTTGTGCTGGACAGTTCAAGAATGCACGTATATTTGAATGGTTATGTTTGTTGCACATAAAATACAAGGTGCCACATGTATGGAACTACTTTGAAACTAGTCATGGAAAAGGAGAGCACGATGGTGATGGTGCATGCATTAAAACTGCCCTTCGAAGGGAAGAGATTAATTTTACAGGTGCTCACCTTCGAGACGATGCATCTATAGTCCAATGGTGTGCATCTATCATGGGATAATAAGAAACAAGGAAACACTTAGTGCGAAGAATATGCTGGGAGGTTACAAATGTGGACCGATCACAAACACCTCGGGTGAACACAGTGCATGGAACTTGGCAGTTTCATTCAATTAGAAGCTTAGACAACTCGGCCCTACAAATTTGGAAAATATTGAAGGATTGCTTTTGCAGTTCCTGTAGCATCGGTGAATGGGGTGATTTTGAGCATACGGATACTGTTGATACATGGGATTGAGTGACACTTGGCACCAATTTCAATAGGGTTAATGAAATAGACCATTTGGAATATGATCTGACACATATTTCTACAAGCTATGATCATATATCAGATCTCATACAAGCAGGTACATGAGTAGTACCTAAATAAGAAAATGGATTTATGTATTGTTTACTTGACCTTTGTAGAATTTAATTTATGTATAAATTAGAAATGCAAGACCTTATTTAAAAAATGTATTGTTAACTCGACCTATTTACTTTCACAGGTCAGATATATGCAGTGGTGGCCCCAAAAAATAATGAATGGGGTTCTGACTATTGGATGGCACATTTCTTAGAGGGGAAACAAACCCTTCTAAAACCTACTACAGATGATGAAAATATTGAATTCCCAACTGGATCGATGGTTATTAAAGGGGATTACTTGAAACTTGCAGCACAACAGAAAAGGAAGGGTGGGTATATATATCAGGATTATAGACCAGGAGCTATTGTATACCACTTCACCCACCTAGTAGTTTGTATAAACATCAAGCTCTGCACACTTGCTCACAAAAATAGGTCACATGTACGATACTTGCTACCTCATATAGAGAAAGAAAAATTGATGGAGACCATTGGCACCAGAGATGATCCAGATGTCCTACTTGTATGAGTGCATTGTCAGGTGCATTATTTAACCTTTTTAAAAGTGAATTTTGAAGCACAATTTCCATTATTTAGCCTTACTGTATTACCAATGTAATAAATTTATGGTTGATAGATACCATTCACAGACATAATATTATTTAGAGGATACTGAACACTATAAACACGATCGTACAACCTGAGGTGAGTTATCTATAAACCATGTTCACACATTTTCATTGGGTTCTCTTTTCTTTCTTATGATTTTACTAATGTCTAGCCTTTCGTGTGTCTATGATACAAACACCATCTACGACGCATTAGAGGTGCCAAGAATGGTGTCTTTAGACACCACCAAATATAGTTCGGAAAATAACAAGCTCTAGAGTTGTTGAAAGTTGCATTTCTTGATGTTTTTAGTTTAATATACATTTAATTGCATTTCCATGTACAAATCAGAATCCAACTAGAGGCTTTCATACTTGCATGCACCAATTAGGGTCAAGACAAGGTATGAGATGGAACTAGAAGCACATGAGATCACCAATACTAGGCTTTCATGAGTCACCAAGTTCCATGCTCCAACTAGGTTCAAGACAAGGTATAAGATGTCCAACTAGGGTTTGGTGAGAAATCATGCAAGTTAGGAGAGGCAACTAGAAACACATGATCACCAATACTTGAATTCACCATCTAGGCTTTCAGGAGTCACCAAGTTGCATGCTCCAATTAGGTTCAAGACAAGGTATGAGATGTCCAACTAGGGTTTGGTGAGAAATCATGCAAGTTAGGAGAGTGAACTAGAAACAAATGATCACCAATACTTCCATGCACCAACTAGGCTTTCATGAGTCACCAAGTTGCATGCCCCAACTAGGCTCAAGACAAGGTATGAGATGGAACTAGAGTTTGGTGAGCAATCATGCAAGTTAGGAGAGGGAACTAGAAACATATGATCATCAATACTTGCATGCACACAAACTAGGATTTCATGACTCACCAAGTTGCATGATCCAATTAGGATCGAGACAAGGTATGAGATCTCCAACTAGGGTTTGGTGAGAAATCATGCAAGTTCGGAGAGTGAACTAGAAACACATGATCACCAATACTTGCATGCACCAACTAGTCTTTCATGAGTCATCAAGTTGCAAGCTCCAACTAGCTTCAAGACAAGGTATGAGATGTCCAACTAGGGTTTGGTGAGCAATCATGCAAGTTAGCAGAGGGAACTAGAAACACATGATCACCAATCCTTGCATGCACCAACTACACTTTCATGATTCACCAACTTGCGTGCTCCAATTAGGGTCAGGACAAGGTATGAAATGTCCAACTAGGGTTTGGTGAGCAATCATGCAAGTTAGGAGAGTGAACTAGAAACACATGATCACCAATACTTGCATGCACCAACTAGGCTTTCATGAGTCACCAAGTTGCATTCTCCAACTAGGCTCAAGACAAGGTAGGAGATGGAACTAGGGTTTGGTGAGCAATCATGCAAGTTAAGAGAGGGAAATAGAAACACATGATCACCAATAATTGCGTGCACACCAACTAGGCTTTCATGATTCACCAAATTGCATGCTCTAATTAGGGTCAAGACAAGGTATGAGATGTCCAACTAAGGTTTGGTGAGCAATCATGAAAAATTAGGAGAGTGAACTAGAAACACATGATCACAAATACTTGCATGCACCAACTAGGCTTTCATGAGTCACCAAGTTGCATGCTCCAACTAGGGTCAAGACAAGGTATGAGATGGAACTAGCATTTGGTGAGAAAGCATGCAAGTTAGGAGAGGGAACTAGAAACACATGATCACCAATACTTGCATGCACACCAACTAGGCTTTCATGAGTCACCAACTTGCATTCTCCAATTAGGGTCAAGACAAGGTATGAGATGTCCAACTATGGTTTGGTGAGAAATCATGAAAGTTAGGAGAGTGACCTAGAAACATATGATCACCAATACTTGCATGCACACCAACTAGGATTTCATGAGTCACCAAGTTGCATGCTCAAATTAGGGTCAAGACAAGGTATGAGATGTCCGACTAGGGTTTGGTGAGAAATCATGCAAGTTAGGAGAGTGAACTAGAAACACATGATCACCAATACTTGCATGCACCAACTAGGCTTTCATGAGTCACCAAGTTGCATGCTCCGACTAGGTTCAAGACAAGGTATGAGATGTCCAACTAGGGGTTGGTGAGAAATTAGGAAATTTAGGAGAGGGAACTAGAAACACATGATCACCAATACTTGCATGCACCAAGTAGGCTTTCATGAGTCACCAAGTTGCATGCTCCAATTAGGGTCAAGACAAGGTATGAGATGTTCAGCTAGGGTTTGGTGAGAAATCATGCAAGTTAGGAGAGTGAACTAGAAACACGTGATCACCAATACTTGCATGCACCAACTAGGATTTAATGAGTCACCAAGTTGAATTCTCCAACTAGGGTCAAGACAATGTATGAGATGGAACTAGGGTTTGGTGAGCAATCATGCTAGTTAGGAGAGGGAACTAGAAACACATTATCACCAATACTTGCATGCACACCGACTAGGATTTCATGAGTCACCAAGTTGCATGCTCCAATGAGGGTAAAGACAAGGTATGAGATGTCCAACTAGGGTTTGGTGAGCAGTCATGCAAGTTAGGAGAGTGAACTAGAAACACATGATCACAAATACTTGCATGCACTGACTAGGCTTTCATGAGTCACCAAGTTGCATGCTCCAACTAGGGTCAAGACAAGGTATGAGATGGAACTAGCATTTGGTGAGAAAGCATGCAAGTTAGGAGAGGGAACTAGAAACACATGATCACCAATACTTGCATGCACACCAACTAGGCTTTCATGAGTCAACAACTTGCATGCTCTAATTAGGGTCAAGACAAGGTATGAGATGTCCAACTATGGTTTGGTGAGAAATCATGAAAGTTAGGAGAGTGACCTAGAAACATATGATCACCAATACTTGCATGCACACCAACTAGGATTTCATGAGTCACCAAGTTGCATGCTCCAATTAGGGTCAAGACAAGGTATGAGATGTCCGACTAGGGTTTGGTGAGAAATCATGCAAGTTAGGAGAGTGAACTAGAAACACATGATCACCAATACTTGCATGCACCAACTACACTTTCATGAGTCACCAAGTTTGATGCTCCAACTAGGTTCAAGACAAGGTATGAGATGTCCAACTAGGGGTTGGTGAGCAATCAGGAAATTTAGGAGAGGGAACTAGAAACACATGATCACCAATACTTGCATGCACCAAGTAGGCTTTCATGAGTCACCAAGTTGCATGCTCCAATTAGGGTCAAGACAAGGTATGAGATGTCCAGCTAGGGTTTGGTGAGAAATCATGCAAGTTAGGAGAGTGAACTAGAAACATGTGATCACCAATACTTGCATGCACCAACTAGGCTTTAATGAGTCACCAAGTTGCATTCTCCAACTAGGCTCAAGACAATGTATGAGATGGAACTAGGGTTTGGTGAGCAATCATGCTAGTTAGGAGAGGGAACTAGAAACACATTATCACCAATACTTGCATGCACACCGACTAGGCTTTCATGAGTCACCAAGTTTCATGCTCCAATTAGGGTAAAGACAAGGTATGAGATGTCCAAATAGGGTTTGGTGAGCAATCATGCAAGTTAGGAGAGTGACCTAGAAACACATGATCACCAATACTTGCATGCACCAACTAGGATTTCATGAGTCACCAAGTTGCATGCTCCAACTAGGCTCAAGACAAGGTATGAGATGGAACTAGGGTTTGTTGAGAAATCATGCAAGTTAGGAGAAAGAACTAGAAACACATGATCACCAATACTTGCATGGACACCAACTAGGATTTCATGAGTCACCAACTTGCATGCTCCAATTAGTGTCAAGAAAAGGTATGAGATGTCCAACTAGCGTTTGGTGAGAAATCATGCAAGTTAGGAGAGTGAACTAGAAACACATGATCACCAATACTTGCATGCACCAAGTAGGCTTTCATGAGTCACAAAGTTGAATGCTCCAACAAGGTTCAAGACAAGGTATGAGATGTCCAACTAGGGGTTGGTGAGCAATCAGGAAAGTTAGGAGAGGGAACTAGAAACACATGGTCACCAATACTTGCATGCACCAGCTAGGCTTTCATGAGTCACCAGGTTGCATGCGCCAATTAGGGTCAAGACAAGGTAAGAGATGTCAAACTAGGATTTGGTGAGAAATAATGCAAGTTAGGAGAGTGAACTAAAAACACGTGATCACCAATACTTGCATGCACAAACTAGGATTTCATGAGTCACCAAGTTGCATGCTCCAACTAGGCTCAAGACAAGGTATGAAATGGAACGAGGGTTTGCTGAGCAATCATGCTAGTTAGGAGAGGGAACAAGAAACACGTTATCACTAATTCTTGCATGTGCACCGACTAGGATTTCAAGAGTCACCAAGTTGCATGCTCCAATTAGGGTAAAGACAAGGTATGAGATGTCCAAATAGGGTTTGGTGAGCAATCATGCAAGTTAGGAGAGTGAACTAGAAACACATGATCACCAATACTTGCATGCACCAACTAGGCTTTAATGGGTCACCAAGTTCCATGCTCCAACTAGGATAAAGTCAAGGTATGAGATGGAACAAGGGTTTGTTGAGCAATCATGCAAGTTAGGAGAAAGAACTAGAAACACATGATCACCAATACTTGCATGCACACCAACTAGGCTTTCATGAGTCACCAACTTGAATGCTCTAATTAGTGTCAAGACAAGGTATGAGATGTCTAACTAGGGTTTTGTGAGCAATCATGCAGGTTAGGAGACTGAACTAGAAACACATGATCACCAATAATTGGATGCACACCAACTAGGCTTTTATGAGTCACCAAGTTCCATGATCCAATTAGGGTCAAGACAAGGTATGAGATGTCCAACTAGGGTTTACTGAGAAATCATGCAAGTTAGGAGAATGAACTAGAAACACATGATCACCAATACTTGCATGCACCAACTAGGCTTTCATGAGTCACCAATTTTCATGCTCCAACTAGGCTCAGGCCAAGGTATGAGATGGAACTAGGGTTTGGTGAGCAATCATGGAAGTTAGGAGAGGGAACTAGAAACAGATGATCACCAATACTTGCATGCACACAAAGTAGGCTTTTCTGAGTCACCAGGTTGCATGCTCCACCTAGGGTCAAGACAAGGTATGAAATGTCCAACTAGCGTTTGGTGAGAAATCATGCAATTTAGCAGAGTGAAGTAGAAACACGTGATCACCATTACTTGCATGCACCAACTAGGCTTTCATGACTCAACAAGTTGCATGCTCCAACTAGGCTCAAGACAAGGTATGAGATGGAACTAGGGTTTGGTGAGAAATCATGCAAGTTAGGAGAGGGAACTAGAAACATATGATCACCAACACTTCCATGCACAAAAACTATCATTTCGTGAGTCACAAATTTGCATTCTCCAATTAGGGTCAAGACAAGGTATAAGATGTGCGACTAGGGTTTGGTGAGAAAGCATGCAAGTTAAGAGAGTTAACTAGAAACACATGATCACCAATACTTGCATGCCCCAACTAGGTTCAAGACAAGGTATGGGCTGTCCAACTAGGGGATGGTGAGAAATCATGCAGGTTAGGAGAGGAAAGTAGAAACACATGATCACCAATACTTGCATGCACCAACTAGGCTTTCATGAGTCACCAACTTGCATGCTCCAATTAGGGTCAAGACAAGGTATTATATGTCCAGCTAGGCTTTGGTGAGCAATCATGCAAGTTAGGAGAGTGAACTAGAAACACATGATCACCAATAATTGCATGCACCAACTAGGCTTTCATGAGTCACCAAGGTGCATGCTCCAACTAGGCTAAAGACAAGGTATGAGATGGAACTAGGGTTTGGTGATCAATCATGCAAGTTAGAATAGGGAACTAGAAACACATGATCACCAATGCTTGCATGCACACCAACTAGGATTTCATGAGTCACCAAGTTGCATGTTCCAACTAGGGCCAAGACAAGGTATGAGATGTCCAACTAAGGTTTGGTAAGCATTAATGCAATTTAGGAGAGGGAACTAGAAATGCATGATCACCAATACTTGCATGCACCAACTAGGCTTTCATGAGTCACCAAGTTGCATGCTCCAATTAGGGTCAAGACAAGGTATGAGATGTCCAAATAGGGTTTGGTGAGAAATCATGTAAGTTAGGAGAGTGAACTAGAAACACATGATCACCAATACTTGCATGCACCAACTAGGATTTCATGAGTCACCAAGTTGCATACTCCAATTAGGGTAAAGACAAGGTATGCGATGTCCAACTAGGGTTTGGTGAGCAATCATGCAAGTTAGGAGAGTGAACTAGAAACACATGATCACCAATACTTGCATGCACCAACTAGGGTTTCATGAGTCACCAAGTTTCATGCTCCAACTAGGCTCAAGACAAGGTATGAGATGGAACCAGGGTTTGTTGAGAAAACATGCAAGTTAGGAGAAAGAACCAGAAACACATGATCACCAATACTTGCATGCACACCAACTATGCTTTCATGAGTCACCAACTTGCATGCTCCAATTAGTGTCAAGACAAGGTATGAGATGTCCAACTAGAGTTTGGTGAGCAATCATGCAAGTTAGGAGAGTGAACTAGAAACACATGATCACCAATACTTGCATGAACACCAACTGGGATTTTATGAGTCACCAAGTTGCATGATCCAATTCGGGTCAAGACAAGGTATGAGATGTCCAACTAGGGTTTGGTGAGAAATCATGCAAGTTAGGAGAGTGAACTAGAAACACATGATCACAAGTACTTGCATGCACCAACTAGGCTTTCATGAGTCACCAAGTTTCATGCTCCAACTACGCTCAAGACAAGGTATGAGATGGAACTAGGTTTTGGTTAGCAATCATGGAAGTTAGGAGAGGGAACTAGAAACAGATGATCACCAATACTTGCATGCACACCAACTAGGCTTTCATGAGTCACCAAGTTGCATGCTCCAATTAGGGTCAAGACAAGGTATGAAATTTCCAACTAGGGTTTGGTGAGCAATCATGCAATTTAGCAGAGTGAACTAGAAGCACGTGATCACCATTACTTGCATGCACCAACTAGGATTTCATGAGTCACCAAGTTGCATGCTCCAACTAGGCTCAAGACAAGGTATGAGATGGAACTAGGGTTTGGTGAGAAATCATGCAAGTTAGGAGAGGGAACTAGAAACATATGATCACCAATACTTGCATGCACAAAAACTATCATTTCATGAGTCACAAAGTTGCATGCTCCAATTAGGGTCAAGACAAGGTATAAGATGTGTGACTAGGGTTTGGTGAGAAATCATGCAAGTTAGGAGAGTGAACTAGAAACACATGATCACCAATACTTGCATGCACAACCTAGGATTTCATGAGTCACCAAGTTTCATGCTCCGACTAGGTTCAATACAAAGTATGAGATGTCCAACTAGGGGTTGGTGAGCAATAATGCAAGTTAGGAGAGGAAACTAGAAACACATGATCACCAATACTTGCATGCACCAACTACGCTTTCATGAGTCACCAACTTGCATACTCCAATTAGGATCAAGACAAGGTATTATATGTCCAACTTGGCTTTGGTGAGAAATCATGCAAGTTAGGAGAGTGAAGTAGAAACACATGATAACCAATACTTGCATGCACCAACTAGGCTTTCATGAGCCACCAAGGTGCATGCTCCAACTAGGGTGAAGACAAGGTATGAGATGGAACTAGTGTTTGGTGAGCAATCATGCAAGTTAGGACAGGGAACTAGAAACACATGATCACCAATACTTACATGCACACCAAGTAGGATTTCATGAGTCACCAGTTTGCATGCTCCAATTAGGGTCAAGACAAGGTATGAGATGTCCAACTAGGGTTTGGTAAGCATTAATCCAATTTAGGAGAGGGAACTAGAAATAGATGATCACCAATACTTGCATGCACCAACTAGGCTTTCATGAGTCACCAATTTGCATGCTCCAAGTAGGGTCAAGAAAAGGTATGATATGTCCAAATAGGGTTTGGTGAGAAATCATGCAAGTTAGGAGAGTGAACTACAAACACATGATCACCAATACTTGCATGCACCAACTAGGATTCCGTGAGTCACCAAGTTGCATGCTCCAACTAGGGTCAAGACAATGTATGGGATGTCCAACTAGGGTTTGGTGAGCAATCTTGCAAGTTAGGTGAGTGAACTAGAAACACATGATCACCAATACTTGCATGCACCAACTAGGTTCAAGACAATGTATGAGATGTACAACTAGGGTTTGGTGAGCAATCATGCAAGTTAGGAGAGTGAACTAGAAACACATAATCACCAATACTCTCATGCACCAACTAGGCTTTCATGATTCACCAAGTTGCATGCTCCAATTAGGGTCAAGACAATGTATGAGATGTCCAACTAGGGTTTGGTTAGCAATCATGCAAGTTATTAGATGTGATTTATTTGATAGAACAAGGTATGAGATGTTCTTTTATAATGATTGTTAGTGTCATTGGTATGGAAAAAGAGAACTCAAAATGTTTAAAGTAATTATTTGTAGATGGTCATATGGAGGATTTGGCTAGGGATGAACTTAGTTCTTAATTCTATTTGAGGAAAAAAGAATTCTTTTGTTCAAGAATTAATCTCTTATTCAAGTAATTATTTGTAGATGGTCATTCTTTTGTTGTCTCAAAAAGTACACTAAAAAAATGTATCTAATTCTTTTCCCATGGTAGCTTACATATCAAAGTCATGGGTTTCCTTGATGGTGCATATCAAAGTGATCCGAATTTTAGTATCACAGGGCATCTTATTTTTCTTTGATATGCATGTCAGTTAGTATAAAGTTGGAACTGGCATTGGAAAAAACAACTTTGCATAATTGATGGCCTCAATGCTCTTGATGAAATGTGCTTTCAATGGTGGTGTAAAAACTCTCTAGGTTTTTGCTGACTACCTTCTCACTATAAATTGGATGTTAAACAAGACCTAATTGTCAAATACTGCTACTCTTTAGTACATTTATTTTCAGCATATTTTTGGGAACTAAAAATTATTGTTGATTCTCTTCCTAAAGCATGTCAAATTCTGGAAGATATGGAGTTAGAAGAGATAATTGAAGGGCCCTATTTGGTTTTTTCCTTGTGATTCAAATAAAGGTGACATGTAATAGATGTATATTTCACTATTTTGGTTGAGTTAGATAATCTTTTGGTTCATATAGTTTTTTGGATGTATAAGGCTATCACTAGTACAAGTGATCAATTTTGCCACGACAAAACGTGGCAATATCCACGGAAAAGCGTGGATATTGCCAAGTCTAAGTGTTTTTTTCCTGTGGAAACAATTCTGTCGCAATAGAGACGACCCCTAATTTGCGTCTCAAGAGCGACAATGTTCTATATTCCGTTAGATGTCTGAGCCGTCGCTATATCCACACCTGGCTGTCTCTGTATACATGCCTGGCCGTCTCTATATCCACGCCTGGTCGTCTCTGTATCCACGCCTGTCTGTCTCTGTATCCACGCCGGGGCATCGCTGTATCCATGTCGAGCCGTCGCTGTATCCACGGCTGTGAATTTTTTTTAAAAATTGCCGTCACTGTATCCACGGCTATAACTGTTTAAAAAAAAAATACAAATGCCATAAGAACAATTCCATGTGGCAGGAAAAACAAGAAATAGGGCAGGCGAGATCCACATTCAATTATAGTTCTGTTAGGGTAAGAGTTTTTCCTTGTAGAAGTGACATTGTCCCACTAAATATTAGGGCTACGGATTACATCTTGGCCCTGCTTGCCTATGTAGATCATTTCATTGCATCATAAGATGCAATTTCTCGAAACAAGGGGTTTTTACTATTGAGTAT
The DNA here is from genome assembly GCA_001517045.1 of Pseudotsuga menziesii. Lineage (NCBI taxonomy): Eukaryota > Viridiplantae > Streptophyta > Pinopsida > Pinales > Pinaceae > Pseudotsuga > Pseudotsuga menziesii. The sequence goes on along the minus strand of LPNX010781098.1, from coordinate 605,791 downwards.
GAGCAACAACACAGTGGACAGAATACCTGGTTATCTTGACGAATTGCCAGATGCTTGCACAGGTAGACTCTTCAATGTATATTTCACATTAAGTTCTGACATTGCCTTCATGATACATCTGATTAAACAATAAAAAACACAGGACTGCAGCTCTGCATCATTTCTGTTTCTGCAGAAAGTTCCTACATGCACAGGATCTCGAATACTCTCTACTTCCATGTCATTAATTTTATGCTCAACTATGTTATTGGAGAATAAAAATAACAGTTTAGACCAAAGCTCCACATAATTCTTCCACAACGGAGCACCAGAGTCCCTGTCCTCAACTGGTTCCATTGCCCTCTCAAGAGACGACCAAACTGCGCCATAAAGCATTCAATGCATAAGAACCTGAATAAATATTATGCTCAAATTTTACATGTCTTAATAAACACAACATAGCAATTTCCCCTTTGCAAAAACTATGCATGCATTTCCTTTGTAATAATAGTAGTCACAAGATTTAACATTGCAGGAATTAGACCAGAAACAAAGGTTCATTACAAAGGGCATTTCAGGGCTACCAATAAGAATATGAACATTTACCAATAAATACCCATAAACATGATTCAGCAAACCCAGGTGGGGGATTTGGAGTGTTTTGAATGCAGAAAATGACCAGGGCACACTTGGAAACAAAGAAAAGAAAGACCGAAAATCATGATAGTTTGTCCCAGATAATTTCAGAGATATCCAATTTTTTTCAGATGATCCCACGAGCATTCTAGTCTCACTTAAGGGCTAGCAATAAGAATTTGATCATTTACCCATGAATATGATATAGGAACTCTAGAGGGAAATTGGGGGCGTTTTGAAGGAAGGAAATGGCCATGGTACGCTCAGAAACTACTCCCGGACATACTGTGAAAGCAGGCATGACCAAGAAAGATTCTTGGTCATAACCCACATGGACCTCAATTCAAGCCAGAAAAAGGCACGAAAAAAGAAAGCAAAAAATAAGAATGCAAAACAATATATTAAGAATGATACTTATGGGTGACAAAGTAACTAAAATAATCGTGGCATTATCGAGCACGAAAGATGACTATTACTCAAAGGCATCAGCTGATTACTGTAACATCGTCTAACAAATAATAAAACAAAATTTTTTTACAAACCTCCTCGCCATTATCTTCTTCCTCACTGGTTTCCTGCATTTCCTCCATTTCTAGGACTTTCTCATATTCTTTCACAGGGAAATTGTATATGTCACCATAAGTACCACTTTGCAACGGATCTCCAACAATTCTTTCTCTTTGGCCTGAACAAGAAACAAAAGTCATCATTTGATTCCCATCAAAAAGAATAATGTAGAGATCTGCAAAACGGAAACAGAGAATCAAGATACCCTACTCTATCTAAAACAGCTGCTATTTCAGCTTTTGCTTCCCTCCTAGCTTCCCTCTTCTTTTGTTCTGTAGGCACAGCCATGACTTTCTCCCTGTAGCAGAAAAAAGAAATAGTTATAAGACTTACAACTGTAATCTCTTTTGACCCAGTATTTGTGAGAATTTAATCTTGCATATGGGAAGTTGGGCACAGAGATTTTTCCTAGGCTGTCAAGCAAAGGACGTGCTATATTAGCACACAGGAAAAAAATTGCTAAGGTTAACCATGGGCATTAAATGACAAGCTTTCAACCCTCCAGTTGGCATGGCTGTCTGTACTTGGAACTCTGACAAAGTTTAGAGGAATTGTGAGGAAATAAAACACAGGGAACCTGAACAAAATTTTTCTGAGCTCCTCATTGCATGGTTTCCCATCACATATTCATCCAGGGATTCATCTACTTTGGCTTCATGGCTGGAAAAAATGTTGCTAGGATATACTGCTCAATCAGCTGTATGTAATTTTCCAACAGGAGTCTCTAATTCAGTAAGAGATTCAACTATTGCTTGTGGGTCTAGAGAAGGCATTCCTGTCATTTGATGTTCCTATTGCGAAAGCATACTTCAATTTTGTAGTTCAGTTGGCAAATGGTGAGTCCACAATAAAGCCTATTATCAAGAGGGCAATTGATATGGTGGTGGCCAGATCTAAACATAGTATGGTGTGGTTTCCTATAACATCAGAGTAATATTGCGACCAGCAGTACCATAGGAGCAGTGAGTGAATGATCACCCTTAAGTTATAATCTCTAGACTATGATAGAGCCCTTTCCGATCCTGTCTTTTTTAATGTCCTCAATTGTGTAGCAACAATCCTAAGATTGTATCAATGGTACATTCACAAAACTAGAATTTGTATGTTAAGATGTTGTATGACAAAATGGATAATATAAGAATTGAAGCACTTGATGCAACTCCAAATTTCCCAGTATTTGTCTGAATTATTTAATCTATTGTTCTTTCTTTTATCTTTTGTATTTCTAGATTTCCTTGCATCAAGTGCTATCACAATAGCTTCAAAGTTGTTTTGGTCAAAGGTGGACAGAATATGAACTGGAGGTCGAAAGGTATTTCCTCTCAAATAAAGCAAGATACCACAAAGTAAGAAATAACATTATAATTGAAGTCGGTACTTTGCAAACCAGAGTCAAAGTTAAAGATTCGATTTGTCTCAAATGATGGCAACTATTCTGCAAAACCAATGTAGGATGACCCATAAAATGCCAATTGATGTATTTTGAAAAGTAGGGGGGACTTCATGCACACCAACCTCATGCTCACAATATTTTTACAAGTGTTAAAACTTGGAAAGGAGGTACGTAAATATGATGGTAATCTCGACTCTGAAACCACGGATCATTCAATTTTAGCTATAGAAAAGTTTTTTGATACCATTAACTTGACTGATCTAGAAAGTAATACAATTTGGAAGTTCAAAGCATATATGGAATCCATCTATTATTGCTCACACAATGCACTGTGAACATCAACAAATCCGTCTATTGTTGCTCGCACAATGCACTGTGAACAACAACAAATCCCGTAGCTGATTAAAGTCCATAGTAAGATAACAATAGTGATAGTTTCCTCTTAGCATGCAAATGTTATATAAAAAACTTTCACCACCATCATTTTAAAATATAAAGTGTCTACTTCATAGGAATAACAAAAATGTAATATGAGAAAACGAAGTCCTTGACCAGATCTACAAATATGCAATTGAAAACATCACTATCATAAAAAAGAAAACATTTTAAAGACTACAATTAGATACACCCTTATTGCTCTTCCATCATAATAGCCTAAGGTAGCTAGGCATAAATCAGTAAATTGATAGATGATTTGACAAAACTAGAGAAGCAAACGGTTACGAGAATGCTTAAGAAGCTTAGCTAAATAATGTAAGCATCAACTAACCTCCAAAATAGGCATTAAATGAAATCTTTGTTGCTTTCCTATCAATCATAATGAGTTCATCATTTCTCTTGGAAAAGAGTGAATGTCGATTCAAGCAAGACACCTCAAAGGAAGAGAAGATATTTTTCTCTTTGAACCAATTATAATACACTTCTAGCTACAAAGGATTGACAACCTTGTCTTATGTGAGTGACACCCAATTAGTTAATGAATAAAGCTGCAAAATAGAAACCATATTTAGAAAGGTATATGAACGCACAGTTCCAAACTCAAATAAGAACAGAGAAGAAAAGAGTGAGACACTGAGGAATTCCAGCAGTCAACCTCAATCTAAGCATCAACACAAATATCGATGTTTAGAAGAAGAGAGTGGAAGTCACCTGTTCTTAATATGCAAGAAAAAAATAGCTTCTTCCAGAACCTTAAGAAATGGTTCCAAAACAAAAACATGTGATAGTGTCTGAAGCCAACTCAGCTCACTTCACAGGCTTCACACTGGCTCTTGTGTTTTTTTGTCAGAGACCACCCATATTATGTCAACTTATGCCTTGCAATTGGAATAATCAATCTTCTGCAGTGATAAGTACAGAATCTACATGTAACTTACATATTTGAGCAGGCATCTGACTTGACTCTCCTTAACTAGAGTTAACCATAAGCTATACATTATGTTGATTTGTAATTATATCCTTGTGCTCTAGGAAAGATAAAATTCAAAACATTACTTGGTGTAGACCCCCTTATAGCTCGGTTAATTTGCATAGCACAACATATGTGTCATTACAGTATGAAACTAAATCATTACATAAAACCTTGAGAGAGAAAAGGAAAGCATATTTTGAATTTTCTCCGTTGACTATGACCTACTTACTTGCCCTGATACATTCCAGAGAACAAGGAACCTCTCCCAGGAGCTAGCCTCTGTCTTTCTTCCAACTTTATCATTAGAATCCCAATAAGCCAGTTGCTCACAACCACTGAGTTCCCATTTCAGCAAGAACGTTGACGAGTTTGCAAATGGCTTTCCATACCGATGAATGCCAACTGCAGCTACACGGATCGTACGACCATTAGTCATAGTAATGGGAGTCACACGAATATGGCCTGCAGAATAATCATCCTGGGATGTAGCTCGTATTATAGGCAATGTGTTTGCTAGACAATGAATAGCAAAATCAATAAGTTAGTGCAAGATGAGAATGTAGTGCGAAGGATTGTTTTATCTATTAACAGACTTAACTGTCAAATCTTATAAAAGAGTTTTCTTCAAAAGTAACATAAGAATATATAGCAATAGTGCTTTTCGAATCTCAACATACCAGGTTCACCAGCAATTACTGTTATTGAAGATGGAATGCTACAGACAATAGTCAAATCAACCTTCACAATAGCTGGTGATGGATGATCCTCTCCAATTAAGTTACCACGTTTAAATGTAAGTGTCTATCCAAGAAAAAGAAAGCAACAAAGATTTTTTAGATATGTAGCTTATCTCTATCTCATCATTCTGGAATCACTGTCAAGGTACTTAACAAATTTCTACACAGAGGATGAAAAGTAAATGTGAAAGACAATGTGGGTTGTACTATAAAACCTACAAAGTTCCCCAAAGAATGGCATGAAATCCAATATAGTCTCCCTCCACCATCTGTCAACTGAGTAATACCAATGCTCTCTTTCACCTGGGCTTTTCCATCATAAGCTACTACACTGGAAGACTCAACAAATTCTACTCCCTGCCTCCAATGCTCTGGACCCCCATGCAGCAACGTCCTCATCCCGCTTCCAGGAATAAGAAATAGCTCATGCAATCTTTCACGATCTATGCCCTGGCTATCAACCAAGGGTCTCTCAATAGAATCCAAATCAAACTTATATCCCCCAAAAGCATTCCCATCTCCTGCCTGTAGTACAATCAATGTAGCATAAGCAGCTACAGTCCATGAAACCTTCAGGGATACTGGAGCATCTATATCATCAACGAATTCATTGCTGACGCCAGTTGAATATGCATGTAGAGCTGCTTTTCCTGCCTCAGAACCATATAAAGTTGTCCATGCACACACAGGAACAATGGAAGCTTTCTTGTTTGATATTTTAGTTCCACCAAAGGCATCCATCACTCCTATGAAAATCTCCCAACTTGTCCCATTCAAAACATCAAAAGTATGTACTGCTCCAAAAATTTTCCATCTTACAAAAGAGTTGAAAGAATCACATCTTGAATAGAAATTACTTGAAAACATACCATACGACAATTACAATTGAAAATAAGTACAAACTAAAACACAATCGCTTGCAGAGTACTCATGTTTAAAATACCCAAAAAGAAATAAGCTACAATCTTGTACTTACCAGTACTGCTTCTCAAAGTCACAACAGCTGGCAGTTGAAAGCTAACAGCAACCTCCACCAGCAGGAATTCAAGCATTGCCATAGCAGATGGAACAAAAACTTCAATTTCCACCTAAGGACAAAATAGAGATCAGATGCTAGTGAGTCTATTTTAAAATACAGGAAATTGAATTCAATCTTTCATAATTAGCAACTGATGAAGAAAATTCATAGTTCATAAAT
>LPNX010781098.1:563201-599664 GCA_001517045.1 Pseudotsuga menziesii | reverse complement strand
GCTATCAGAAAGACAATCCTGAAAAAGAGGGAAACCAAATTCACTTCGTTTTCCTCTAAATGCATCTTATATATCATTAACAATAATGAGACTACATTTTGTAATATAGTATAGAGCTAAGGACATACTACCTTGAGCTATTCACTCAAAAATAAGCAAGAAGAGGCAGTATATCAGCTTTAGCTCCAACCTCCAAACAATCTAACATCTTTTCTAATGTCTACATCCACAGGATATTAATATAATTTATTTCTGAAACTTTCCCCAAAGAGATTCTGTAAAGACTCCCCAGGAAGGCAAGGCTTCTCAAATAGATGGTAACTAAAACCCTTTTCCATTAAGACTTATCATCCATTGGTTTCCTAGGATACCCCTTATTACCCCTCATATTCCAAAATATCATTTCAGTGAGTTCAACCACAGCCCGTAGTTGGTTTGGTCAAGATGCACTTGTTATTATGGATGTATCATGTAATGTGATGTAGGGGCTATTTACAGTTGCACACCTTTTCCCTGGAACTACACATATGATATGCTCACTAGTCACAATGATTGGAACAAGGAGCGGGTGGGTCAGGAAAGGAGCAGGAACAAGAATTGGAATAGAAACAAGAAATGATCCCCTGGGTCAGGATTCTGGTCACATAGCACACGAGCGATGAAGCAAAAAGAGTTTATTCATAAAATTACCTTCCAATGGTTTTGAATTTAAATGATGCTTTGATATGTACAGGTTTTGCAAGGTTTTCTGCTACAGTGAAGCAATATCTGAGGCATTACCATCAATATCTGAGTTTGCATCACAAGGGTACTTGCTCAGCATCCATAGCTTCTCCCATTACCAGCAGAACTACCATTCATGAGAAAACCCTCAACTCGGGAAGCTCCAGCATCTACATAACCATCCTCTTTGGCTTCATTATCTTTGATGGCCCCTGTTCCATATTCTAGGCATTCAAGCGTTACATCTTCAATAGTACTAGTAGTATGATCATCAATGTGAGAGCAAATTCACGCTCATTTTTTCCCTCAATGAAATCCAAACCCTCGACCCCATTTGCATCCTCTAGAATGGCAGCTTTTGCAGAGTTTTAAGACGATGAAGACATGGCTAGGTATTCAATCGCAAAGAACTCAAATTAGTTTGTGGGTAGTGAGGAAAATGGGTTCGGGGAGCTCAAGGAATGAAGGCTTGAAAACCAGAGGAATAGAGGGAAAGGTTGACATCATGATTTTTGCGAGAAAGTTGTGGAGGGAAGGGTAAATTACTTCAAAAAAAAAAGTAAAACCCAAAGGCGGGAAGCTGCAAAGTGAAATATCCACCAAAATGTAATGATATATTTACAAACATATATTATTTTGTGTTGTCTTGTTTGTGTAGTTTATTTGCTTCGATTTGAAAATTTATGTGGTCATAATGCTTGCAAATATATATTTTTCATTTCTAGGTTTTTTTCTTGTTGTTTGACAACAAAAGGATTCCAATAAATTTTAATGTCAAAAAATAATGTCCTATAGTCGGTGTGCAATTGTGGAGGTAGGAAATTCATCATGAAAGAGCTTATTGAAGCAACACCTCCTTTAACTCCACAAGTCTAAAAAATGAGAAGCATGATCATCCGTGAGCTTGTGACTTTACTCATGGCTATATTTAGATATTTATTGAATGCGTGGTATCCCCTTTGAACTAGTTAAACTTTTCCATAAATAGATAAATAAAAAATTATAATAGATATTCAAACCTAAGCTCTTCATGTGATTTAAAATTGTTATGGCTAGATTATATACTACATGGATTCTTATCACCACTACACAAAATAACTATCACAATTTTCATTTTCTATGCCAAAAAGATAGCCTTCATACTAATGATTTCCCAATAACTAACTAAAATCATGTATTTACCTTTACATTTGGGTAACACTAACCAAAAGAGGACATTGATCACCAATATGACCACATTACTTCGAGATGAATGGAGCTACCTAAGTGTGGTTTGTGGGTTGTGGAGAATCTAAATCGTCCTTTCGAACTTGTTGACTTGGTGCTTCCGCTGAATGTACATTGGTAATAATGTGAGATTTGGGAACACTATTATTAATAAAGCATTGTCTTGATATTATTTATGCTTTGTTTGAGATCGAGTCAAGCTTCTTCACCTCTCGCTAGGAAAATTGACTTTTACATGCTAGTGTTTAGTGAATGAAGGCCCTCAATTATCTAAACATGAAGAGCACCATCATATTTGTGGTTTTCCTCAATATGTTGTTGTATGATTTGACCAAGCATTGCAATTCCTACCCCCTATCTTCCAGGCGTGGATACAGCGACGGCTAGGCGTGGATACAGTGACGGCTAGGAGTCCAGGCGTGGATACAGCGATGTCTAAGAGTCCAGGCGTGGATACAGCGACGGCTAGGCATGGATACAGCGACGCCTCATTCCTGTTATATTGGATTTTACACCAAAAAGTAAGAAACGTGGAAAACCTCCGTGGAAAAATCCGCGCTTTTATACTAGTGTATGTGTGTTTTTCGATATTTTCTATAATAATACTATTATTATTTTTGGACAATTTTTGAAATTGGGATTTTTCCCCCTTATAGGACCAACATGGGAGAAAATTTTGGACAATTTTTGAAATTGGCACATTTGGAAAGATCATGTAGTATTTTGTTTGCTGTTATATATTGGGGTATTTTGATGAGATGGAATTAAAGGCCCATGGTTGAACTAGGCTTACCAAGGTATGATATGGAACTAGGGTTTGGTGAGAAATTTGTGAGTTAAGAGAGGGAACTAGAAACACATGATCACAAATACTTGACTGCACCAACTACGCTTTCATGACCAACAATTTGTGTGCTCCAACTAGGGTTACCAAGGTATGAGATGGAACTAGGGTTTAGTGAGAAATCATGAAAGTTATGAGAGGAAACTAGAAACACATGATCACCATTACTTGCATGCACCAACTAGGCTTTCATGAACACAAATTTGCATGCACCAACTAGGGTTTACTTCAACCAATTTATGGTTTGTAGGGTACATGACATGTAAGTTAGTATGGTATGATGAACTAGTACCATAGGGTATTGTAGGGTATGATATAGTATATATTAAACATGCATGCATGACTTAGTGTTAAATGGTACATATTGTTAGTATGTTATGTTATGGTACATGTTATTGTATCATATTATGGTATGATGTTAGTGTCGTAGGGTAATGTAGAGTATGTTAGTGTGTGTTATTGTGTGTAAATTAGGGTATGTTATTGTATGTTAGAATTGTATGATGTTAAAAATTTGATGAGTCGACTTAAATTCTTCCTTTAAGTATTGGAAATTAATTTAAGTTAGCACACATGCCCAAACCACACATGTCATTATATCACATAGGTGAACCACACATACCATACTTCCAAGACCAAGTAAACCATGATATAATGTTCCAAGATCAAGTCAACCATATATATGTATAAATTTGAACCTTGCTTTATATTATATATGTATAGAAATAATGTTGTACAAAAATTGACATGCCACATGGACATATACAAAATAGTGGATCAAAAAGTACATATGTGTGTACATATGAACAAAAATTTACATCTATGTATGCCCCTTTTACATTTTTTCTAGTTATCCCCCATTTGGCTGCCACTGCCAGAGTCTTTAGAGAAGTGTAGCTTTCTTTTGCGACTGCTCACTGGTGATCCCCATCGCTAAACAAGAGGGATAGGTCTCATCAGTGGAGACTGCAGAAAAACCAAAATTTGTAAGTTAATTTACTAACCTTTAAAAATTCTATGTACATTTGTTCAAATTCCAAAACCAAAACAACATTTCTACTTATTGTACGCGATTAAGTAATCACGGGTCCTGGTGCTTCACTAATAGCGACCCTGATTGGGTGCTCTTCTTGCACCACTTACTCACTATCAGGTTGCATAAAAATATATATATATATATGCCAATGTCAACAAATATACATGTACCTTGGGGGGGAGAGGGTCAACAATTTGGGTCTCTTCAAGCACCAAATCAGAGAAAGATATGTACACAAATATACAAAGAAAGTGATCTACATAAACGTACCTATTGGCTCGTCAAAGGTGGGCCACCATTTCGGTGCTCTTCATGCACCAGTGCCTCACTAGGGGCCTGCATATAAATTAACATATATATGTTAATTTCATATAAAATAGTGAATCAGAGACATATATACTACACGGAAGGAAAATGATGAACTACCAAAGAAAGCGAAACATACTTACCTGGATGGGGGGAAGAGGTGGGTTGACAATAGCCTCGCTTTGGTGCTCTTCAAGCACCACTGTCAAAATATGTTCTGCATAAAGTAACATATGTCAAAGCGATACAAGTTACACAATGATTTTTCCAAAGAAAGTAAAACACAATTAAAAGCATATTTCAAATAATACCCGTGTCTGCGAATCTACCTTTGCATGAGAGGGAATAGGCTACGATACAATATACTCATCCTGGTCAACCTACATAAAACATGTTGTATCAAAATTAGGATACATATTGAAGGTTACAATCTATACTATAAATTTATAATAAAGTTGACAAATTGAAAAGTATAGTTCTTACCTGTATTCGTGAATAACCAAACCCATAAGCAATATTGACAGCCGCATCAATGTTCTCAACGTTTATCGGCAGACTATGCGACTGTGGTGTGCCATGGGACACCAACTGTATATTTGTTCACATAATTTGTTAGATAATTAAATAGAAATAAATTGCAAAAGAATTGAACATTTTGACATGAAACAAAATATAATATGAAAATAATGAGTTTTACTTACAAAGCGAAGTAATCCATCATCTCGGAAGTCGGAAGCAGGGCCATAGCATATGCCTCGAAACGATGTTCAAGGGTGTGGAGTAACATGACGCTCTGAAGACTCTACATCTCCTCTGTGATCTGTAGATGGGCCCGTCTTACAAGTGCCATCCCCTTGGTCTACATTGCCTTGGACATCAGTCCCATGCTGAAGCAATGTATATGCCAAGTCAAATAATGCCTCCTGTGTATTCTTAATCACAAGACCTGGAAGAGGATATACCCGAGGGGATTTTGGTGTGCATGGTGGGCATGGCACACGGTTAGGATCTGTCCTGGAACCTTCCCTATCTTGGGGCATCCCATGACCAACACCCTGGTTTCCTAAGAGATCGAAGTAGTTAACATGTTTCCCTAGGATGAATTATGCATACAACTTCCTAAGGAAGTAAAATGGGATGTCCCTATTCCCATGGGGGTCTTCATTGAAGACCATATACCAACAATCCATCCAATTGGCCTTTATATTTGCTTCAATGCACCATTCTATGGAAATGTGTGCTCAACTGGTGGTGGGTGGAACCAATCCGGTGCTAGGGTCCCGAAATAATGAAAATAACTGGTCTTTTGTAATTTTAAGGGCTTTGATGTCTTTATGATTCAATCCATCGGAGTAGTATTGCCTCCTGGATTCTCTGTACGAGTTAATGTTGTACAAATATCCTTGGGATTCAGCAATTGTTTCTGTTATTGTGTCCAAGGCATCAGCTAAAGACTCTCTCAAACAATCTCTCCCTCTAATAGATGAGCTAAGGTGCCTTAGTGACACCAAGTGCACAATAATCTATGCATTTCTATCTTGTTCCCCCTTCGGGTTTGGGTTTGGGTTTGGGTTAGGTTGTGGGTTAGGTTGTTGTGGGTTATTAGAGGGTGGGTTTTCCACATTGTCTTGTTCATTTGTGTTGTTTGTTAAGATTTAAACATAAAACTACAAGTTGTTTTACTTTTAACCATTATTTGATTGAACATTCAAATTTTTTTAAAACTTGTTTAAAATAATTATAAAAACAATGAAATTATGGAAAAAATTAAAGAATGGAAGACTAAGTGAAAAGGATAATCTTTCATTTACCTGCCATTGAAGAAACCCACCTCGAACTCAACCTCGAAAAGCTAAAACGCAAATCGCACTTGCACTATTTCGCCCTTGCGGCTTTTCTCTATCCCTATCCTATGCAAATGAAATTTGAGGGGCCCGCGACCTCTATTTCTTTATTTTTTTTTCTTTTCAATATCGCATATGATATATATCGCACTTGCAATATATATTGCATATGTGATATTGAAAAGTAAGAAACACTATATTGCATGCTTTTTTATCAAGGGTAATATGTGGTATCATTTGTGTATATTTTCTAGGCACGTTGTGGAGATCCATTATTAGCCATATGTACTATGCAATGTTAACATACTACTTTGCAGAGATAATTTCACTATTGTGTTATTATTTAATAGCATTGATCATTATTTCCCTTTGCACATACTGCTTTCAACTTGCAAGCTCTAAATATCTTATGGTATGTAAGAAACATTTCTTACTCCTCTTACATTCCTTGTTCTATCCAGATATAATTTAATTGGAAGAATTCATGATACAATACCAAATGGATTATTTTGTATTAATAGCTCATATGTTAATGAAGAAAAATTTAGTCTTGCCTATCTACTAGTTGATGGAAGGTTGGAAAGAGTAGGAAGGATGAAAAGATTGTCATACAAATCTCATTATACTATGGAGGCTATGAGAAATTATATGATTGATCTTGTTCCTTCTGATATTACAATATAGGCACAAACATTCTATTCAAACAAACTCAAATAGAACAATATATATAATTCACATTTTTCATTTATGCCATATTGTTTTGTATGAACAATAAATTGTAGGAGAATCTATAGATATGTTTTGGACCTTGCTATTGTAGTCCATCCAATGAAAATATCAAAATGAAATTGATTGATTGGGTGTTGTTGGAAGTAGGAAACCTTCATTGGGAAGGTAGTGGAAGAAGAGATTGAGATGGAAGGGTTGTTGAATGGTTACTCTAAAATCATGGATTTCGATCTCTACATTTCGAATATCTTTAGATCGTATATCCTCCACAATGGTTTCTTCAGAAAACCTAAAAAATACACCCTACTCATATCATCCCATGAACCATCACCTTTAATGAAGCAAGATTGAAGCATGGAGCATGAAGCATGAAGCAAGGAACCAACATGATGTATGGCTTCAAGAAGCCAACATGATGCATGGATGGGTATCAATAGTATGGATAGGTATCAACCGTGTCTTCCACATCCATTATGATCATTTAAAAATCCTTCCAACAATAATGTTAACTATCGCATATGCGATATTCAACATTTACACAATGCATATGCGATATATCGCATATGAGATATTTAACATTACAAAATGCATATGAATTATATCACATACGCGATACGTTTTCATGAACCTTAGCCTTGTGTTTGGGCTTGCGTTATTTCGAACGTACCATCAATAATGCATATGTGTTCTTGATTTTCACTTCGGAAGTGCGTTTCTGATTTCCTAAGTGGCACCAAAAAGTGGAACCAAATTTGTGCGAGCGCCCAGGATCCCTGGGTTTTCTACTTGGTTTTCTTACACACAAGTCCGAGACTGTTTTGGCATAGATAGGAACATGATGGAGGGCCTGCACTAGTGGAATTTTTACATATATATTTTTTAACTCTCCTAAGAGGTTAAACTAGGGTTGTTCTGCTGCTTTCTGTAGTGTCTGTATTTCAGGGTATGGTAGTTCTCTAATCAGTTGTGTAGCCTGATTTCAATATATTTTCCTCTTTGTGTTTCAGCCGGTGTCTTGGTAGGAATTTTCGCATACTCAATAATGGGGATTTCTACATTGGATTAGTACTGTTGATTTATCCTTTCTTCAGACACATAGGATGGAACATCCTCAATGAATAAATTCTCCACTACTCTACATGAACATAAGCGTATATCGTTACAAGGAACCGGAGTAATGGAGTAAGTGGGTATGTTGGTAGTATCAAACTGGTGGACTGATTATTGTTTGGGTTGGGGTTAGGTTGAGCAGGAACCTGTGGTCATATAGGCATATTAGGTGCAACATTGTTCTGGAGTTGCAGCTACGACTGCTGATACTGTTGGTATGGCTGAGGGTCTTGTTGAGGAGGGTATTGTTGGTTAGGAAACTATTGATCTAGAAACTGTTGAGGAGGTTGGTTATGAGGAAACTAGTTTCCTAGATGGGAGTTCCTCCACCCAAGAGACAAAGAAGTCTATTGGTTTGGTGGTTGTGTCCAAGGGGTCCACGAGTTCAAATTCTGCATAGGATGTTGAGAAGGATGCCATTGATGGTTAGAATAAGGTGAAGGGAATTATGTGTTCATATGATGCATGTTATTCCAATTATTCAAAAATGGAAATGATTCTAGATTCATACCTTGATTTCGAGGTAGCAAAGGATTCTTATGGGAAATTAAGTGGGTTGGTTCCATGTCTGGAATTGATTCCTATAGAAATTCCTTCACTTGAGGTAGTGAGGGCCACTCCTTCGTATCATTGTTCAATTCAAAGAGCTGGTGCACTTCCACCTTGTTAAGTGGACACTCCTTCAGGGGGTGCTTCTTCCTACATCTGGGGCAGAATACGTCGAGTGTTATATCTTCTACTTCGCCCTCAAGACATCTATTTCTGAGGATATGGAGCTCATCATCTCTGTCTTGAATTTCTTGAGATGGATGCCTTTTTCTGCTCAGGTGGCTCCCCAATTGGATGAATTATTTGTTCTTTCGAAGACATCTCATTCCAATTTGTCCTCTTTATTGGTCTTGGAGGATCCTGTGGAATACCTTCTGCACAATTTAACAATATTTTCAAAGGATTCCTTTAAAATATCCCCCTTTACTAGCAGTTTCATCATACATAGGAAGTCTTCTCTAATCCCATGAAATAGGATTATCTTGAGCACATCTATCCCCATAGTAGGTTGTTCAACCCTTTGCACATTGTATAGAAGACTCTCAATGGAATATTCCAAAATTTCTTCGTCCTTTTGTACCATCTTGAACAATTATTCTCTTTTATCTTTACTGTTACAGTACTCCTAGTATTTTTCAAGGAACACCTGTTTCATTTGATTCCAAGTGGTGACAGTCTCACCACTCGGGCTCATAAACCAATGCAGCATGTTATCCTTCAAAGTAGCAAGGAAAAGTATTAACTTTTGCTCACTGGAAGTGTAGTCATAACTGTGATAGAGGACGTCAAACTTGAAGAGGAACTCATCCGGATCCTCTGTGGTGTTTCCATGAAAACGATGTAATACTGATGGTGATATGTTTTCCATTGGGGCTTGTCGAGCTGGCTGTCAAATGGGGAACTGGAGTGTAGAAACTATCCCCTCATGTGGGGGATCACTGTCACTATGATGATTCTCCCCCATCACTTCTTCATGATCTTCAAGTTCACATCCATTATTCATATTTTCCTATACTCTCTCATGTCTTTAATTCTTCTAATCATCCCAATTCTGATGAAACTGTGTCCACTCCTCCTTTGTCACCATCTTCCTGTTAATGTGATAAATCACCTCTCCATCACTAGCTCACATATTGATGACTCTATATTCATTTATAGGGACACGTGAGGGTGTCTTAGCTCCTCTGATGTTATACACTATGGAAATTGATGCTTCCACACGAGGGGTGACCACGCTTCTTCTGATGGATGATCCCTGATGGAGAGCTCTGGTAGAAGAGTTGGTTCTGGAAACAATATCATCAATGAATTTCCTTCTTCCCAACGTTGGATTGCTGCCACGACCTCAACCACCTACAAAATTAGTATTCTGGGGATCTAGGGGTTCTGGGAATGTCATGTTGTACTCTCCTCATATTCATGCAAACTTAAAAACTATAGAAAAATGAACAAATGCAACTACTATGGTGTCTAATAATTATCTTCCCCGACAACGACGCCAAAATGTTGATCACTCTATATGCTAGTTAATTAAAACTATCATGCAGAATGCTCAATATAATTTTTCAACCCACAGAAGTATTTTTATTTCAAATATAATTCACACTGTCTGTGCTTAAACACTAAGTAGTTGATGAACTGATAAATTGTCCTACCTATCTGTTTACTCAAACACCTCTCATAATTAAACTGATCTAAACTACCTATCTAAGAATTTAGAATTGCAATCACCTTCCTACAACTTCAATCTAGCAATGAACAATTCATGAAATAAATATCTAGACTTACTTTTGGAAGAAGTTAGATCCTAATTTACTAGACTATATGCAAATTCATCATGACTAGTTTAATCCAACCTTAATTTAGGATTGGGAAATAACAGGAATTGAACTAAACAAATCTAAGATATACTCTAATTGAATTAGAAAACTAGAGAAAGAAATGTAATTGAAATGAACTGAGGAAGCCCTTAACTGTTATAGCTATCACACATATGGGTAAATGAAATTAACCTACACAGTCAAATGTCACACCACACTGCAGCAGCTTAAAGGAAATGCAAATACTGACTATTCAAGGAAACACAACGATTGAACATTACTATTGTAGCTACTAAAAAAGGATGCATCTAATGTAACTTCCACACAACACAACCAAATAATCAAAACATCTAATTAACTCATCAATCTTTGTGGGAAGGCGGGCCCAACGTTTGAACAAAGACGCCAGAACAAACACAAGTTCAAACATAGAGGTCTGAAGAATCTTGCTCCTTATATTAAAATGGTGGAATGAAAGTACAGTCTCTAACGTAGCTTACAAAGTAAAATATGATATCAACAAACCCTTGGATTTGAATGTTTCCCACTATGTATACATCAACAATCGTAGCCCTCACCCACTAATATCGAGAAGCCATGAAGATATATGATCTTCATGCTGCCCTGTTACAGACATTGTTACAGCTATGCGTGGAATTAAATAAAAGTAGAGAATATAGGAAATTTTGTTGCTCAATCTAGTAATGAATAACAAAACTAATTTAAGATATTCCTCGATGATTGCATCTAACTTTAAGCAGTGACACTTTGTTGCAGCCATGCCTGTTGAAGCTCATGTGGAATGATGACCCTTGGTTGTAACCCATGTGTAGAGATGGGACGTGTAGGTCATAGCTTGAAATGAACGTTCATCTCCTCTTTAGACCACTCAAAATTCTACACCTGTATTCTCTCACAGCTTGAACTATCTTTGTAAAATCAAAATGTGTTAGCATAATTCAAGAAGCAAAGTCCTGATGATAGAAATCATGAGCATTAATAAGATGAAATAATAATTAATCATACTTGTGAATATTCATGGCTCAAGTGAGGAAAGAACATTTGTTTAGTGGGTAGAATGGAGTAAGACAAGACAAACATGGTATAACGGTTGTGGTTAAAAAGGGGCATTTTAGGTCCCAACAGTATTCATGTAGGTCATAATCTGCTGTAAAAGAAGGTTACTCTTCTGTAAAATGGGTTACATGGCTAAACAGCCTCCTATGACTCTACTTATTAGACCTCCCTCTGATTTTTTATTATTATTTTCTAACCCCTATACAAAATGGGTTCCTCCAACTTATAAATTCTACAAGACCATGCAGGGTTGAATCAATACAATTTGTTTATTATAGGTCGTAATCAACTGTAAAAAATGGTTACAGGTTGTCATAGAATGACACAAGGCTCTATCAGCATGACTTATAAATATCCTTCATACGTGCGCCATCCACCGACTTATGTCGACTTTAAAATCCATGATATTCCTAACCTATCTCTTTCTAGTCATTGCCTTTTTGCATGGCAGAAGATTCTCTTTTTCTTCATGACACTCCTCGTCGCCATAGCTTCCTCTCTTCAATGCTTTCTTTCCTTCCTTTACCTTCTTTTACTGTGTTGTGTGACTATTTTTCCTTCCTTTACCTTCCTTTACTACATTGCGCACCTATTTTTCCTTCATGTTCCTACACTTCTATTTCTTCCCTATGCTCTTTCTTGTCCCAACAAGCCCCAAACACTAACATGTGGCTCATATCGAGCCACTGAGTAGGTTTATGGCTTAGACGATTGCTACGACACGGTTCTGACCTTAGCCTGAAATTCTTTGAGAATTCCTTCTAGTTGGGAAACTTCTTGTTGCACCTCATCTTCTTTCTTTTACAACTACTCAACATGATCAGAACTGATATGTTCCAATGGTAGATCCTCCATCGACTAAGTTATGTGCTGGAGCTTCTATTGTATAGGTTGAAGGAGCCTTGTAACTCGTTCAACTTCTAATTAGTGTGATGTAACTTTTTCATTTTTTCTCTGCTCCTTGTCACGCAGAGATTTTACTTGTTGCTGTAGTTGTTTCAGCTCGACTACCTTAGCGAGATTTTCTTCGATAGGAATCTTCTTCATGTATTCCTTAACCACTATTATTTTTAGCTCAGTTTGGCATGCTTCCTCTATGAATTTCTTCGTTGCTTCATCTTCTACGAGAAATCCCCACGTCGTAGAGACTACGTTGATTGCTTTAGTACAAAGCTTCTCTACTTTCTTAATTTGATCAACAGCTTGAGATGTTGTTTTCTTACACACTTCTAGCACCTTAGGAGGTGTACCTCATCCTTTTCATGTTTTGAGTCCTTCCACCTGTTTCTTTAAGTTGGCGGCAATCCTGGATGACCAGGATATCGTGGAAGCTGCATCTATTTCTTCTTGGACTTATTCTACTAGAAATTATGCTATTGCACTGCTAATGGCTTCATCCAATGTGATATTTCTTTCTTCTTAAGCCTTAATTTCCTATTCCTTCTCCCTAAGGAGGGCCTTGGTATTTTTCTCCTTACTTGTTGCTTTCTGTGCTTGATATGCAAGAGCACTCTCTCGAATTTTGATCTTCGTCATGGCTGCATGCTGAACAGCATAGACCTCAGCCATTGTGATATTTTAAAACTCAATAAACAATATCCCAAAGTCATGGGAAACATCATAGAACTCTTTCATCACTGTCTCCCTCACATGCACAACTAGCTTCATCTTGAGCGGTCACAATGGTAGGGGTGTCTCCAGTGTATCCACAGGGTTGACCATGTGCATCTTAGATTCAACCGTGCCCTGTACTTCATAGATAGATTTAGTAAATTTATTAACAAGTGTCGTGATTTTGTTCATTAAGCACATATATTTTCTACTTATTCTCTGGAGCATGGTCTATGCTACTTCTGTAGCTAAGTATGCAATCATGGTGATGTCTTCCTCCTCTAAGCTGATTGTATTAGTCATTTTGTCATCTTTCCTATTTTTGCGTTGTGGATCATGGTCCTCCTTTCCTATTATTTATTTTGGTTTTGGACATCCTCATCAATCGGCATGTCCTCTAAATATTGTTTATCATAGTCCTCATCACTGTCTGCATCTTCTGCATCTAAATATTCTAAATCGTTGTCTTACACGTTGCCCCATGACATTTCTTGGGTCATCACCTTGGTCCATCTCCTCGTCAACTAGAACACGCCATTATTCAGGCCAGTTCTAGATGACCGCTTCCACATCTTGGTCAATAATCATGAAATTCATTGGTTGTGTTTTTTCTGTCGGGTCCTGTCGTGACTATAGGATGATATTGTGTAAACCAGCCTAGAAAGTTATGAAATACGCATACCTTTGGATTATCGTAGTGACCCCTAGAAATTTATGAAAGGTGTGGATGAATTATTTAACCACCTAGTCCCAATCCTCAACTCCTTTTCTCAACTCCATGGATGTGTACCAACTCCTAGGTTTCATTTCCAATGTGTGTATGATATGATTGACCCATTTCAGTTGTGGGTATTATGCAAATGTCGTGTGACACTGATTGAGGTGTTCAGAAGGGTTTGATAACCTTGTGTACTTCTAAATAAAAACTATGAATTCTTCATTGAATCTTACTTCTAGCAATATTATGCATTGTGCCCATTCACATATAGATCATTTATGCATACCCCACCATCTAGTGGGCATAGCTTTCAACACATAGTATAACGCGGACAAGCGTTGTGGTGATGTCAGTTGTCCATCAAAGTCACTTATAAAGGTCAAAATATTAGGTAATCCCTCATACATGGGTAACTCCATCCACTGATTCTCCACTCATTGCAAAGACTTGGTAATCTTGCCGCATCTCCTCATAGATACTTCATCCAGTCTGTTTTGTCAATTATCCAATGCCTCTCCTGAATATGATGTGCATGAGCTAGTACTCGTCCAGCTCAGGTTCCCATCTATTGTACGATGTATGTAGTCCTCTTTTAAGGTAGTGACATTGTAAATTTGGTTTAGATAATCACCATGTCGTTCACTATATATAGGTTCAACATATATTTTCCCCTCAAGTGGGTCAATGGGTGGAGACTACCCTCATTTCGTCCTCCTTGAATGAGAGTATTATTTTCTTAAAATTTATGATTGTTGGATTATCTATTGCTCAAAATATCCCCAAAAGCACAAGATATGGGTTTATGTCGTCAACAATGTTGATAAATTCAAAATCAGAAAATGTGTGTATCCCCTCAATGTCGATAGGAGCTTGAGTTAACCTACCAATCGGTGGTACCTTCACCTGATTCACAAGCCTCAACTGGATAGGGGACTAGTCCAAGAATGGATTTACCATGCTCTGCCAAATTTGACATATCAAAATATTGACATAGGACTCCAAATCTAAGATAATGTAATCCATGTCGTAATCCAATATCTGCGCAGTCATTCTTAACTCATGACCATTTTTAAATTTATTTTTAACATGGTTAACTATTCTTTCAGGTTGTGACGGGGTTTCTTCTATAAGTGCTTGTGGTTTTTCGACAATATTTTATTATGGATTACCGCTAAGTAACTTGATAGAAATGACTTGAGATTACTAACCTTTTTTAGAACCTACTTCTAGAATAGATGTTGAAAGCATTTAGGCATCTCCCTCACTGCGGCTGACGTCGATGGTTATTCTGTATCTACAAACTCTGGTCTCATTGGTTTTATTTTTAAACTTTGAATGGTACTTTATTTTGCATCAAGGGTTGCACATGTAGTTGTTGTTGTGGTATATTTTGATCTACTCTAGTCCCAACACCTCCTTGTGTTACGATAGGAACACTTGGTTCTTTTGGGTCGGAAATAATCTCTTGAACATTCAAGTTAGGGTTTGGATTGGGGTTTTGTGTGGGGTTAGGACCTCTAACGGTTTGAGCTTGACACTTTGTAATAAACTAGGGACATTGTTCCACATTATGGTCCTGTACTTTGCAATTTGAGCATGTATTTGCAAGCTCCTGCAAATCTCTAGCATAATGACCTGGGTGCCCACAATTATAGCATACAATTTGGCCTCTCCCCTTGCCAAATCCTCCTCCTCTACCTCTGAAATTTCCACCCCTCTACCCTAAGGGTGTTGCCGCTATGGTGGATACTGATTCTAGGGGTAGAAAGGCTGATATTGTGGATAATACGCAAGCTACTAGTGTGCTTGCACCTGTTTAGCCTAAATCTTCTCATCATTCTTCATTAAGTAGGCGTCTTTTGTCTTCTCCTTCAAGAATTGATATGCTCTGTAATGTTCTCATCATGTACTACTCACTTACAAAATTTACAGAAAATGCTTGTTGGGGTACTTACAATCTTCTTTAGGTATACACAGTCCTCACCGTGATGTGCTCTAGTCTGGCATATTTTTCACTAGGGTGGTCCTTGGGTACTCAATGTATTAGGCACACCCAATGATATACAGTTCATGTACACTGGATAGTTATCATTGTGGTGTCCATCGGTTCTACATCTTATACACCATAAATTCTCTTGGATTTCATTTCCCTTCTTAATATCCTAAAGTTGTACCATAATATTAGCCAACTATGACTGAATCTGCATCATTCCTATGCCACCATCTCCAATCAACAAGGATTCCAACTTCATCTCTATTTCTAGTGCTTCCATCTACGGCACAATCTTCTACTGCATAAAAGGGGATTGGATGTGTGGAAATAGTGCAACAATAAACCACTCTTTCTGTTTTACATCTAACATTTGGAAACTTACTTTGGCCATTATAGTTTTAAACTGTTTGTCAAAATCCGAAATGCACTCCTTCGGTGACTGTTTTATCTCCTTGATTTCAGGGATACACTGCGACTCATATTTAGGTTTCCTAAACTCACAAATCACCGTGAGTCATATCTCATCATGGGTCTTCTATGGATCTCCTAATGGTACTATGAAAAACTTCATAAACCAGTCTAGTGCATGACCTCGCAAAGTTGTAATCATATGCTCTTTCCTTGTGTCTTGATTTTGAACTTGCCAAACTGTCCCAACATCTTTGCAGAGGAACCAATGTCATTTTGGGTCTTCTACTCCATTCCCATTGAATGTGGGTAACGTAATATCTTCCCCATCCATTGAGTGGGTACTTGTTGGATGCAAAATTTAATTCCATATCCAATGATCTCTCCCAATCGAAATTTGAGTAAATACACAGGGAGATATGTCGAAAATATGAACAAAAAAAGTAGTATTTTTATGATACCTATCCCCAAATTTATATTAAAAAATTGTTTAAGAGGTGCTCCCTTTTTTAATTTTAAATAATTTTGATTGGCTAATACATGATGACATGGAATTTGTATTATTTTTGGAAGGCCCATTTTAAATTGAAATTTCCTCTAATGATATCGGAGAGATTCGCGCATTTTTTATACATATCAATATGGGGGGGTTCTTAAAATCATCCCTGGTTCCTAGGTAATAAAAAATAATATACATTGTGTAAAAATCAAACTAAAGATTATTTTCAAGAAAATAGTAAAATGCTCATTTAACTCAAGTTAAACCAGCTGCCCCTTTTTGAAAATAAAAACTATAAGAGAAAATCCAAGGGAAGGCTTGGGGGAGATTATCATTATTGTTGGATGGGATTGGAGAGAATTTCCATACCAGCACTTAAAGAATACAGAGGCGGAATTCCAAACACTGGAGAAACCTCATCCTTAGGAGTTCTAGTTTCTGTTTTATCTTGGAGCTAGCTCGAGGGGATCTGATTTAGAACCAGGAATGGTTCTGGGTCATGGTTGGGAGGAACATGAGATTTCTAAGGTCACCCAGTTATCATTAGTAAGTTGAGAAATAGAGTGTGTCTTATTAATTTTGTGGGTTGAAGTGTGTGGGGTGTCGAGCCATTTCAAGCTACGTAGCTGTAGGTAAGAGGTTTTTTCTATAACATATTTCATTTATGTTTTTAATTATGTTTATAGGATGATATTACAACTATTAATATTGGTATGCTATAAATCATCCTTCATCTACGTGAACAAATGATTTTGAAATTTTTATTAGTTTAGGATAGAATCTAAGGTAAATTTCTTATAAGGATTGTGATAAATTAGTTTTAAAGATTCTACAAATGTATTAGGATTTAAACTCGATTTTAACATTTAGTCTTTATAGATATTATGATCAAACATTTCCCAAAACCTCGTAAATAACATTGAATCCACACATAGAAATCCTAGATCCTAGCAACAATATAAAATATCTATTTATTAATTTTACCAAGATAGGACAAAGTTACTTTCTAAGAAAGTATTCACTCCAACCAAGCAAACCTAGTGCTGGAACTCTAATATTAAAAAAATATTATTTATACTCAACACATGAAAAAATTACCATGCAAGGTTAAACCTAGAATAATGCTTAGAATTTTATTACAAAGCATCCACAAAGAGATATAAAGAAAGTCAGTTTATAAACTAACCTTTAAAATTAAACATCCACATGCTAAACGGTAGAACAAAAGTAAAGAGCCATAGAGAGAACCAAACCCATTGGGGTTTCCCAAATCTATGCTACCAGCGTATATAGGATTCTACAATGATTCCTAAAATACTACACATAGCACTGGATGGAAGTTGTGTTTAAACATTTAAAAGAGATACATATATTCACCAATGTAATAGATTCATGATCCAAGGATCAAATCCCTTGAAGTTGAAGTCCACATAAATAAACTTTACCATAACTACGATTTTAACTCCATACAAAATGCATAGAATTGGATGTAAGCCTTGTGAAATCATTAAAAGAATTTAATAAAATTATACAAGATCTAGATAAGTGAATCAAGGGATCACGATACCATCAAACCATTGAACATATTAAGCTTTGGATGGAACATGTTTAATCCTTTTAAAAGAAATAATAATGAACACAAGTCAACCATCGCATCGCATAAGCATTGGCTAGGAGCATATTAAGAAATTTAAAAGAAATAACAATCATAACAAATGAACCATCGAATCCCATAAGCATTGGATCGAAGCCTTCTTATGTTTTTAAAATAAATAAATAAAATTACATAAACCATTCCATATAACGAAGATTTGTCACTATGACAATAGACCCACGATCAGAACACATATGGTCATATTGCCAGCCACCTTGTAGAAGGAAGGGCTCAATGTAGCGTTGGCATTCTAACTGTATTAAGCCATACTAAGAATTTAAATAAAGAATAGAGCTAGGGATTTTCTCATACTTTTGTTGTGAAGCAAATTACACAAAAGACCTCATACCCAATAAATAAATACAAATAATATTACCATAGTGCCATTGTTGGCAATGGAACTGTTAACTCTGAATCCCTCCTTTATAACATAAATACAGTGTTCCCAACAACTTTGCCCAGTTAAAATTAGGTAATAAAACTACATTATGTGAGACATGCTCTTAAATATGCAAAGCTACAAATTAAAACACAGAGAATAAACAAAGAGAATTACATAGAGAACAAAACATCAAAATGCAAAGACTAATCCCATGATTTACAACTTCTTTTATCAGCTAACAAGATTTAAAACCAAATACAGAGTATTCATAATGAGATACATTTATCATCATTAAAATATTTCCCAGACTTTAAACCATACCTCAAATTTCATAACTTAAATTAAACACAGAGTAATGATACAACTATTGTAAATATAGACATAGGGTTTTATTTCAACACAGTAAAGATTAAGTTCACAATTTCAATAATTTCCTGCATATGCTCATAAAACCCTAAACCCCATGAATTGTGTCAGATTTGCTTCTTCCCAAACTGTTGCAATTTTTGAATGGGAGCCCATTAAAACTACAAGAAGAACATTTCGTTTAAAAACATACAACAAACAAGCAGAAGCTAGAATCCTTATGCATGGGCTTATAATGATGTGGCTCGACGGTCTTCTTTTCCCATAGTTGAAAGCTGCATCAAGCAGAGTCTACCATGAAAACAAGTCAAACGTTAGAGTATGTCTTGTAAAAGAATAATAAACATGTAAATGTTGTAAAATGCATGAGTAAAAGCGCATAACTTAGTAGTATTTTAAATAACCTTGTAATGGTCCACACTATTCCAGCGAAACCCCAACCAAGGAGCTCACTCTCTTCCTGATATTCATGCAAAGGAGGGTTTTCGAAACCCTAGAGAAGGTTTCAAGCCTACTCCAGCATGGAGGGAGAAACCACGATGCCATCGCATGGCCATATTAATTGCAGCAACAAAACTCCCACTAATTTTTACATTTTTACCCTTTCCCTACATTATCTTGACCTTTTGTTTATTTGGTTAGGTTTTACACCAAGCACTTAAAACCTTAGTGTTTAGGTATTAGAATATTTGTTTTCTGGGTCTTGTCCCTTATAACGAACATACACGTAACATAGGTTCAACTACATAGCACCTTCAAAACCATAGATACATCATGCGTTAGTTCATAAGAACTAAGTAATCCCAATCCGTAACAGTCTTCCTTACTTTTATGATTGAGTCGTTAGGTAAATATAGCCACTCCTCACCTTTAGAAGAAGAGGTAAGTTAGCCACGTAATTTTAGTAAATAATATTAGGTTACATAATAAGAATTGATTATAAAAAAGTGTTATCGGAAACATCATTAAACTAAATAAAAGACACAGATATAAAATAAACTCAGTATACAAATGAACGACAATAAACATCATCAAAATTAGAATAACATGTATTAAGCTACGAGAGAAAACCAGAACATGATCAGAATTATTGTTCCTATTCAAGTTTTTATTATGTTGAAGCTAATTATAGATGTCCCTCTGATCTTAGTAGTTTTATAGACCTTAACTATTTTTTTTTATTTACGAATTTTAGGGACATTACAAGTGATATGAGATACCAGTTTGAAAGACTTAGAGACCTTATGGGAGCTACTGAACATCTGCTACAGAAATATGTATTTCAAAACTTTATTTCTGATTTTGTAAACTAACATAAGATTGTTTGTTACTGACTGTTTGAGCTGTAGATTTAAAGAACAACTCAAATCCTAGATACGGAAGAAAAAAACAGTCGACATGGGAACCTAAATTCCCCACCCTAAGAAGAAGAACTCGTTGTGGAATGGAAATCCAAACTAATGAAGTATATACATAGTCTACAAGAATATATGTAGAGTTTTAAAGATGATAACATCAATGAGAGGAGAGAACATAAAGCAATAAATGAAGGATTTTTTTGTAACTTGACAGGGATAAACCTCCATTGACATCCTACCCACTCAACAAAGAAATCCAAAGAAAACTATCATCATAAAAGGATTACCAATAGTCCAAGAGAGGAGGGACGAGATGAAAACACCCTTGACTTCATATAAGAAAAATATCAAAGTTCTTCCAATGATGGATCACCCTCTCCTTGCAATAAAAGGAAGAAAAATGATGATATCCTTCAGGTAGAATTTAAAAATATCAAAGCTCCAACTTATGAAGGGGAAGTGAATACTAAAGAAAATGCTAAGGAATGGCTCCTAGGTATGAATAAATACTTTTGAGTAAATAATTACTCCAACGAATTGAAATCTTGGCTCGCCATTTACAACTTAAATGAAAAGGTAGCTACATGGTGGAGAGACCTGAAACATACTAAGAGAGATGAAGTAAAGGATATCATATGGATTACTTTCCGCAAAATCTTCCAGGAAAAGTATATGTCTAAAATATTCTTTGACAAAAAATTAAATGAATTCCATGAATTGAATATGGGCTCCCTAACTATGGATTCCTTTATCAACATATTTTTTGATCTCCTACATTATGTACCTTACATACGGGACTAAAAGTTCAAGATACAAAAAAAAATTTGATGTCTTCCTCAAATTTCCGCGAGGGAATTGAGTTTGACATGCCCAAAAATCTAAACACCACCTTGCACGAGGATAGAATTTCTTATGAACATGAACAGCTGAGACCAAAAAATATGAACAAAAAGAGAGACATATTTAGGTCCTTCTCATACAAATGAAAGCCTCGTTCTAAGACACATCCATACTGAAAATAGCACAATAGTTTCTTGCCTAACATAAATTTCAACAAACCTGGTGCATGACCAAATGTTCCTACACCAAATTCTAGCATACCAGTAGCAAACAAAGAAGCCAAGTCTACCTCGCTGTAGGTTAATTGTTGGAAATATCAAGGGCCCCATTATGCCAGATATTTCCCAAACAAGATGAATGGAGTCCTACACAACCTACGAAAAGACCCAACAATAAAATACATGGCTAGTACACCTATATCTATCTATCACTCTATGGCCAACATGCAGACCATTGGGACACTATGGTGGAAACAGAAGGTAAGGTTTCAAACACTTCGATTTCAATTTTAATTGATCTCGGTGCTTGTCAAAGGTATGTTTCCCCCAATATTTATTAAATAGATAACCTAAACAAAGAGAAACATGAGAAACCATGGATGGTACAACTAGCCACTGGTACACAAAGAAATGTTTTAGAACTAGTAAAAGAATGCAAGATAGACCTGAATGGTTTTCCAACTAATGTATACCTAAATATATTACCCTTAGGATCGTACGACATACTTATATGCATGGACTGGTTGGAACAACACCATGTCATGGTTGAATTTTTAAACAAGTCAATCTTATACACAAACAACCAACATAATCCAAGAAATATTCAGGAAATACCTAAGAAGGTTTATGTTAGAAAGATATCCGCCTTACAAGAGAATAAACGTATAAGGAAGGGATGCAAAATTTTTACAGTTAACATCCAGGATGTAGAAGCCAAAAGAGAACAACAAATTGAAGAATTTCTGGTTCTTGTAGACTTCAAGGATGTATTTCCCGAGAAAATACCATGACTAACACCCAAGCAAGACTTATATTTTTCCATAGAAATGACACCAAGGTTAGTACCGACTTCAAAATCCCCATACAAAATGAGCACACCTGAGTTGGTGGAGCTCAAGTTACATTTACGGGAATTTATAGAGAAGGGATATAAATGGCCTAATGTGTCTCCTTGAGGATCACCTATACTATTCGTAAATAAAAAGGACGGTATGATGTGAATGTGCATTGATTACTAACAACTCAACAAGATGAACATCAAGAACCATTACCCACTCCTTAGGATCTATGACTTGTTTTATCAAATCAGAGGACAATTATATTTTTGAAGATCATCTTGTGATCGAGATACCACCATGTTCATAATATAGTTTTCACTAATGTCAAAGGAGTTTGCGAATAGACATGGTAGAAGGATGAAATAAGTAAAAGGAAAAGGATCCATTACATGGATCATCATTGCTGTGAAATGAGTTCATTAATGACAGAGGAATAACCAAGGATACGATAGTAAGACAAACTCAGTGAAAGACAAAGGTAATGATGACATTCCATAGATGATGGTATGGAAGATATGATGACATGGCATGGCACGAGTGATGATATGGAAGATATGATGGCATGGCATGTCATAGATGATGATTTGGCATGAATTTGAAATTATTGTTGCATTATGACATCATTTTGGAGAAATATGGAAAATTTGTGAAAATCAGGAAATTAACTAAGTATGGATTAAATAGTAAAAACTAGTCTAAGAGGGTCTAAGAGAATGCCCACCATAAATTCATGGTTTGACTAAAATTCCCGCACCATGGTACTAGGCTATATACTTTCATAGTGGCTATCTATTCATGGTATCATTTTTCCTTCATCAATTATGAGGAGAAATGTCTAGGTCTTCCAAAATAGGGTTTTACACCAGATCAAGTAAAAATGGCTAAAGACTCTCAGGAAAATGCCCACCATAATTTGTGGGTTGTAAAGAATGTTCGTAGAAGATAGTAATCTTGTAGATATGTGTTGTTTTTTATACCTAAAAATATCTTCAAATTGACTTAAATGCTCCTTAGGAAGAAGTTATGGACCTGTCAAAATAGTGTTTTAGGAAGATTGGACCAGACTAAAAAAATTTCTTAAGTATGCAATTAATGTTAAAATATTCCCAAGTGGCCTTAGGGAAATTCCAACCACATATCATAGGATTATCACAAAACCATTTTAAGAGTGTGTATATATAGAGTGGTGTATGGTGCATCCAACCATATCATTAACTTGATCAAACAATATCTGAGGAAGAAGATATCAATCTACCAAAAGTGCCTTCGAGCCATTTTTGCACGACTTCAATAAAATGTTCGCCTAGGGAAAAATAAGAAGATTCTAAAGGTAGAAAGAATAATGCAGAAGAATAGAAATTAAAGTATAAAATAATATGTTTTTTTGCAACCTGGTGTCCGCTAGCAGAATGCGAAAGGAGGAAGGTGGAATCCAAAAGATGAGAAATCAAGGTCTTGTATTATATGCGTTTTCGTGATCTGGTGTCCTCCAGCGGAATGTGGAAGGTGAAAAGGGGAATACGAAAGATGAGAAATCATTATCTAGTATAACATGATTTTCTGCGACCAGGTGTCATCCAACGGAATGTAGAAGGTGGAAAGCAAAAGGATGAATGTGGAATGCGGAAGACGAGAAATCAAAGTACAAAATAATATGGGTTTCCGCAACCTGAAGTCTGCCAATGAACAGTGGAAGGAGGAAAATGGAAGGAGGAAATAGGAAGGAATAGAATCGTGAAAATACTTTGGGAAATTTCGCATCTCCACAACCCACAGTGTGGGAGATTGGCGGTCATGAAGAGCTTAAAGGAGATCAACAACTAAGAACGGTTGAGGCAGAAAGGTAAGTGTGGAAAGAATTTTTGAGATATTTCACAGTTCAAAAATCCACATACTGCATCCTATCTTATATCTATGGTCAATAAAAATCCTGATATAAAGTCAATGGCTCAGGATGGTTGCAGAAATTGAGAATATGGAAGGTCATGACTAGAAGATTAAATGGTAAATCAATTAATAGGGAATTGTTTTAGTTCTGTTGAAGAATGACGATGGAGGTAGATGAATCGATGAATTAGTGTTAGAATGAGGAATGGAGTTCTCATGAAAAGGCATGATTGAAGAACGAAATGGTGCAATGGTGAAGATATGCCTCCGTAGGAAACATGAAGTTATTTATACACAGGGGGATGAGTGAGAAAAAGTGTCTCTGGGGGTCCAGATCATAGAAGAAGAAGCAAAGACTAGTGAGTGTGACAGAGATTGAAGGGTATAGGAATATGGAATATTACTAAAACAATATTAGGGTGGTAGGATGGCGCTAGGTAAGGAAACATGCCTGGTGGGGGTTGTATCCTTCTTCCAACATAATCTGGTAAATAGGGTGTAGTAGTATTCCATCAGTTGTAGCTGACAAAACATGGGGTTGTAGCCACCTTTGGCCAGTTCCTGTTAAATCTGGTGTAGTACCATCCTGGTTTGTAGCAATACACAAAAACTCTTTGTATATAAGAATTTTGTAGTAGTAGGAAGTGTTGGTGGTTTACCCAATTGAGATTCAATGATAAATTTGTGTTATGTTTGTTCTTGTTGATTATGTGATTTAATGAGTAAATTAAAAGTGGTATTAAATTGATTAAAGTTACAACACTGATTCACCCCCCCCCCCTTAGTATTGACCAATATTTCAAGAATTGGTTTCATAGCAGGTTCCTTCACCAAAGTTTAACCACTAGAATGAAGATCCTATTTAAAAACCATTATGGATGAACAATAAGGATTACCCACTAACAGAACTCCATTATTCACAGGATAAAATTATGCATACTAGCGTGTGAGAATGAAGTGTTATCTAATGTCCCTTAGATGGAAGGTTTGGGAAGCAACTGAAAAAGAATATAAAATAGGAGACCAAGAACCTACATGCCAAAAGAAACTAGGCTAATATCAAGGAAATACCAAAGCCCTAAATGTAATCTTGAGTGGATTGAGAAACTCTATATTTACAAACATTATGTGATACAAGACTGCCAAACAATCCTAGGATAAGTTAAAAACTATCTATAAAGGGGAACCTAAAGTTAAAGAGTCTAATATTCAGACATATAAAGGGCAGTTTGAGAGCCTTAAAATGAAAGAAGAAGAAAATATTTAGGAATACCTTCTAAGAGTAGATGAGTTTGTTAATGCTATTAGAGGTCTTGGAGGAAAATTAAAAGAAAGAGAATTGGTGAGAAAGGTACTAATAACAGTGTCAATGAAGTATGACTCAAAAGTGTCCACTATAGAAGAATGAGATGACCTTGATGACATGACAGTAGATGAACTACATGGGATATTCATTGCATATTAGATAAGGATGGGACATAATGAACCTTCAAGAAAAAAAGAAGCATTTAAATCCCTATCCAAGAACCAACTAGAGAACCTAGATGATGAAAAACCTATTTTCATCAGTAAACTTGAGAAAGGTACTGGAAAATACAAAGCAAATATACCCTTGAAATGTTTTAACTGTTGATTAATTGGACATTTTTCCAATAAGTGTCCTTACCCAAAACAAGAGGAGAGTGATTATGAAGAATCTTGTTATCGTAAGTGTAAGACCATGGGTAAGAAGAGGTTTAAGAAAAAGAATAAGAACTTCAATTCAAAATAATATAGTGACGATGAAAGTGAAGATGCGGAAATCCTATTTATAGGGACTGCAAATTCAGATGAGGAATCTTTAGTGGAATGCTGAAACATACATAGAAAAATCAGTTCCTAGCTTAGAAAGGATGGACAACGTAAGATGATCTTATTTCTTCTGTATGAAACATTGTTTTAGCTAAAACACTAGGGCTTTAAAATTCGTAAAGAAGTCATCAATGGTATCATAGTGGGATGGGATCAAGGAAATTAGCTCAGTCTTAAGCTGATGGACTCTCATTTTATCTTTCTTCCCAAATAGTGACTCAAGATTGAGCCAAACTTCATTGATCGTGCCAAGTATTTCAACATGAAAGAGGAGATCCCTTGAAGTGTTGAGACAGAGCATATCAAATGCTTCATCAATTATATTAAATAATTAGATTTATCCACAACAAAACTTGGATCAATTTCAGTCCCCATGGTGACCCTATAGAGGCCCTTGGACCTCAATTGGATGGCCATATCGGCCTTCCATTCAAAAAAATTTAATGGAGTAAGAAATTCTCGAGTCTGCTCCATTATTCTTGTGCAACCTGTGACAAAAATGATGTAGATTCTACAATGAAATCACTCAAGTTTTTTGGAAATATTCCCTGAACAAGAACTTTTCTTCATTCTTCTTGTGCAACCCGTGACAAAAACATTGTAGATTCTGTAATGAAAGCACTCAATATTTTTGGAAATATCCCTCGAATAACAGCTCAATCCTCTCTAGATTTTTTTTCAAATCCAAATAGATTTTATACCATGTGAGAAATGTTTCTCAGTGAGATGTAGGAGCTAGAGAAATATTCACAATCAAATTGTTTGACAAAATATGCAAGAGAACAACAAAGAGACTGGAAATAGGTGGAATATCACATGTGAATGGTGCTAATAACTAATCATATTATTACTGTACATATTGTATATGTGTATGGTACATATGTATGATACATTGGGTAAAATTTGTGAGCGCTTGGATCCCATGTGAATGCATACAAGTGTCGGGCTAGGATTTGACCTCTAAACCCCTACTAGGTTGACCAATGGGCTCCCAAAGCTAACCAAATAATCACGAATCCATGTGTGAACATGTGTGAACATGTAAGAAACATGCCTAGTTCATAAATGAGGGAAGCAAAGCATGGGAGAGTGCATGGGTGAGTGGGAGAGCCCATAGGAGCCAAATAAATGAATAAGGAGACCACAAAACAACCACATTCACACACTACTACCCCTAATGAAATATGGAAATGGTTTGCAATTAATGCAAGCACTTGGATAACGTAATGATTAAAGTGGAGTGTCGCAATTGTCAATTAATGAGACATAATCACCTATTTGACCAGTATTAATCAATATAGCCTAAGTTAGACCATAGAACATAAGTAAATGTAAAATAATTAAGTCTCCTAGGTAGATCATCATGTGATCCGTATTTATGCAGGAATGAAGTGTTATTTTTGTTGCATATTTGTTTTTATGGTTGTTCATGATTTTTTTTATGTTCGTGCATAAATTCAAATCATCATGGTACTAAGGTACATTATTTATCTAACAGTAACCACAAAACCAAGCTTTAGGAATGAAAGTTGGCTTCTTTCTATCCATAGAGGGATCTCTTANATATATATATATATATATATATATATATATATATATATGAATTATGTACTATCAAACACTTATTTCAGACATGAAATAAAACATTATAAAAGTAATAACAGGAAAACATTCACATGAGAAAGGAAAAAACAGACTGTAACATAAACAACACATGAATCTTTGCAAAAATGGCTAGCTTTGTCTCTGTGATTTTATTAAAAATAGATATCAAATTATAAAGCTCATTTCTCATGGGTTCCAACCCCTTTTTTATTGCACTCACTAGTTCTTATAAAAATTGCTCCATGAGCTGAAATAACAAACTACTAAAAATAGGCATAACTGCCTTTACATGTTGTTGATGAATATGTAACTTCAGAATGTATTCACTTGTATATCTTATGTATTGTAACTCGATGTTTATTCCAGGATGTATTTGTGATATACTTGTGTCATGTCATGCCCCAATGTTCCTATCGGGTGGATCTATAATGTAAACAAGTCATGTCAAGTCATTGTGGGTAACCCTCCTATTGTCTAAGGGTTAAAGTCCCCGTAGTTCTGGGGCACTAGGGTTATTAGAATCTCGTAGAGAGGTTGGCCCTAGAAGGGTTTTAGTCATGTCAGGAATTAGTATAAATAGAGAGTTGGCTTGTCTATTTATCACACACTCACTCACACTCAGCTGTAGCGCATAGCTGAGGAAGAGAAAGACACCAGGGAAAGGAAGAAAGAGGTTACTGCTGTCAGGATATCATCTTACCATTTTGGGGGTTTAATTTTGGTGTTGATTCTATCTCTGAGGAAGTTGCGGGGTTTTCTTCATTTATGGTTTCCGTAAGGAAAAAAAATGTGTTCATTGTCTCTTGTGTTTGATTGATGTACTTGTTGTTCTCTCAGTTAAATATTCTAACATAATGCTAGCTTGATTGATAAAAACTAACATGGTATCAGAGCTAACCTGAGAAGAAGACATTGTGCAGCTACAAAAGCTAGGGTTTATTACTTTTTGGGTCTCTCTCCACAATCCATCGACAAAAGTATGCTAGGATGACTCTCCATTGAAGGCAAAATCTTTTTGTTGAAGCGGAATTCGATTCCGAGCATTTTCAGTTTTGGTGCAAGAAATTAGGGCTTCTTGTAGAAGAGTAATTTTTGAGTGAGAACACCATAGGATTTATCTCCTCATCAAAATCGAAGTTTAGAGACTTGTGTCAAGATTTTTGGTTGGGTGAAACTCTAGGAAAGTCAAACCCTAGTTTGACCCCGAGTTGGAAAAACCCTAAAATACTAAAACTGATACATTTTGGTACATTCACTATATCCCGAGACTGGCAAAGGTTGAGGAGCTGAAAATTATAGAGGCCAAAAATAAAATGTTGATGTATACTTTTTCCAAACTTCAGCCTTGGATTCTCTATATTTTGGGAGATATGATCCCTCCAAGTAGGGTTCCATCCTCTTCCAGAATTCATCCCTAAACATGATACCTTGGGAGAATTGCTATATCTTGGGCTACAAAGGTCCAAATGAGGCTTAAATCCTTACACAGGAAGAAATTGGTCAATGCCAAGAAAATCATTGCTGATTCAGTCATGGATCAACTTGTACCACAAGTTTATTCCCTAAAGACACTAGAGATGTTTGATTTCTTGACCAAGCTATTTGAAGGGAAGAACATAAATCGAAATATGACCTTAAGAAATGTAACACCCCAGTTTTGACCCCATTGCATTAGATGTATATGATTTATATGTTGTAAATAATCATGGTGAGGAGCTAAAGGCCAAGGCCCCACCATTGATTGGTTATGCTATGTTTTAGGTTGAAATCGTCACCGATGGTATATCGGGGCATGCGGCATACATATTAAGGTTTAGCATCATGTAAATATGCATCTTTAATTAAATAACCCAACCAACTATGCTCGTGGCAACTAAATTGAGAAGGGGCATGATTTTCATAAGGATAAGGGTGGGGAAATTGTCAAACCTTGAGCCATGAGGGAAACACCCATGTGTCACCACCATTAGTAACTAATGCTGGTAGTTGGGGAAGTTATAGATGAGAGTGGAGTGTGGCAGGACTGTCAGTCCTTTCCCACACACACACTCCACCCACGGTTGACTTCACAATGGCAAAAGAAACCATCGCCATCACTCTTACGAACACACTATTCTCCCCACGACAATGTTGAAATGATCACGCACTCACGACTCACGACTCTCCATTGTTTGTTCATCCACATGCATAGGAAAAGTTGTTCATCCTCACACATGAGTGGAATACTTGTTCATTCTCACGCACAGGATTTTTTCATGGTTTCGACTCATGAAGCAAGCTGAGAGCTGTGCTCTTTCATCCATGGTTTTCTTGTGAAGAGCCATCCATGTTTTCAGCTGTATGTTGTCCTTACAGACTGGTATAGTCATGTAATCTCCCTGTCATTTTAATGTTAAGATTTGAACTATTGTTCTTCCCATGAGTTATGGTCGTCTCCATCCTACTCAAGATTTGTTGTGTTGCTATGGTCTCCCTTACGTTGTGAATGTTGTGGTCTTCTTTACATTTTGGGGACGGGAGTCTATTCATTTCCACGCACAGAAATCTATTATGTTTGATCTCACACAGCCAGGAGGGGAGCCGATTATCAGTTGTCATTCACATTTTTCCACAGAGTGGAATCGGTGCGGCCTGTGTAAGTCTTTTCCATTGCTTAGTTGTCCAGGGTAGACCGTTGTCTTCCTCCTATTGTGATTGTGTTGCTATTACGTTTGGGACTGTTGGAATTCACTTGGGAATCATTTTTCCTTGTTAAACTGTAACAACTCATTGATTGCATGTGTACAATTGTTGGTCTTCAAACTGTGTTGGGTACAGGGATGGGGTCTTGGTTTGCTTGATAAACCTAGTGTTGAAAAACCACACAGACAGAGCTAGAGGGCTGCCTTTGTTCTCCACAACCCCTGAATAGCACTGGAAGGGAATGCATGGCCTGAGGGACTGTATAGCAGAGAAGGGACTCATTCCTTGTGTTGGGTGTGTGTGGGTGTCTTAGAATCCAGGCTAGTTCTAGTGTAGGAGTTCTTGGCTCTGTAATGAGCTCACCAGCTTAGCATTTAGCCTTTCCCCAACTCCTTGATGGCCTGAGAAACCTGACCATGTTGGCTTGGCTGTCTTGCTGATGGCCTGATAAACCCAACTATGTTGTCTTGGCTGTGTTTTATGTATCCTTGGCTATGTGTAAGCCTGCTTGTTCCCTTATTCCTTGGAGAATCATTCCCAGCTCAGGGATGGCAGCGCTGTTGAGAGATTAAGGAGCACGTTGGCCTATGGT
Source organism: Pseudotsuga menziesii (assembly GCA_001517045.1). NCBI lineage: Eukaryota > Viridiplantae > Streptophyta > Pinopsida > Pinales > Pinaceae > Pseudotsuga > Pseudotsuga menziesii. The sequence goes on along the minus strand of LPNX010781098.1, from coordinate 568,896 downwards.
TGGGTGGAACATTGTAGCGACGTACCTGGTTGTGGAATGAGTTCTTCATAAGATAAGTAATATTGTATATTTTACTTCTGCAACCATATTTTCTGTTAATGAATGTGATGAACATGCTGAATTAATGCTTGTATAAATGTATGTTGCTTCCGCTGTGTATGAAAAACAATTGCATCTATGTACGTTCTATTTTCAATGCATTCTATTTTTATATTTTTATGAATTCACATGTTCATGGGGCTGGTATCCCGGATGGTTAACCACATGGTAGGGTCCTCTTCGCCAGTCGAAGGGTCAGGGACGTTACAAGAAACAAGTTGAATAATGTGAAGATCTAGAATGTAGAGACCATACAGTCATAAGGGTCTCTCAAATCAAAGAACAAATTAAAGTGCTAAAAGAATAAGTGAAAAATGAAGAAGTGGTGATAGCCACCTTGAATGGCATCCCAGAATCATGGGATTCATTCATTCGAAGAATGTGTACTGGAAGGAAGTGATCACTTTCAGCAGAATCTAGGAAGAAGAAGAAGGTCAACTAATAATAAGAGAAAAGAAGATGGGAGAAACTGAAGATCAATCTCTCACCATCCAAAGAAGATCCCTCAAGTGATGAGGAATATGAAGAACTCAACTCTTGAAGAACCTCTTATCCCCTTTAGCATTTGGATAAGAAACAATGCTATTATCAATGTAGAAGACGATGAAGCTAAAGGCTCAAGAAGGAGTCTACCCACAAAACAAATAAAAATAAGTAATCAATTGTCATTTCATGATATTGTTTTGTTATGTATTTGTTTATATTCAGTTGATGTATTATGCATAATAGAATGTTTGCATTAATGGCAATATACTACTAATATGCATGTGATAAGTAAGTAGCTCATGGTGCTATACAACTCTCCATTTCTACTTATCTAGAATGAAACATCTTTGCTGACATATTGGATTAGTGCACAATCTCAATGTTGTCCTGGTAGATATGGAAGGCATCTAGAAAAGTTTCCGTGAGATATGGATGAATGTTGTATTAGCTAAAGTAGTTCCATGATCATATATTTATGCATAAGAACTTGCCAGTATGAATATTCCTTATGAAATGTTTCTAACCATACAAATAAATTTGACTTGTAGGAAAGATCACATACATAATCTCCTACAAGAAAAGAAGGATTAGACTTGTTCCGAAGAGCAAGTGACGACAGTTCAAGATGAAAAATAATATGACAAATGCAGCGACATCATTGATACAGAACCTTCCAAGAAGAAAGGGAAGACTAGTTCAAGAAGAATGATGTCTAGGATGCAGTATCGATACATGAAGGGAAGTTCGTAGTTCCATCATGCAGTATATGGAAAAATCATAGGATACAAGGCAAGATTTGAAGAGACATTTGCAGCCAGTTGGAGTTGAGACACATGATAGGTAGAATCATGTGTGTAATTGAAAGAAGACCTTGTACGAGCTCAGAAGACACCCATGGTATAACACATACATGAGGAGGTTGATGAAGATCTAAACCTTTGATACAAGGTTGATAGAGGATGACAAGCTCATAGATGGGTGCGAGATGAAATTTTGAAAAAGTTCAATACAGAGCATCTTGGTATCCAGTGACCCTAGAAGGATATATAGAATATTAGTAGCAGAAGAAGCTACTTGTCAGTACAATACATAATGTTTTAGTGCATAAAGTATGGAAGACAGAGCGAGTATGATGCTTTATAGGGAGTGACTACAGAAGATCCTGAGGTTCGACATGGTACGATAGGATGGATAGATTACTGATGACTCTAGGCTTTACTAAGAGTAAAGTGGATTCCAACCTTTAAAGTTGAAGGCGGAAGACCAGTGATTCCCCTGTTATGTGTCGATGCACTAATTTCTAAGCATGGAGCTGTGGATAAGGGAAGTATGTAGTAGAGATCCTGAAGAGGTTTAGGATGATGGACTGCAAGCCCATGACCACACCTATGGCATCAAACATGAATCTACTGAGTGATGCTTCATCAAAGATGGTTGATTCTATGATGTATCGTCAAATGATTGGGTCCTTGATGCACCTGATGAATACAAGACCATATATTTGCTTTGCTGTGAACACATTGAGACATGTTCACCTGATGGTTTCAAAGCATGCTATGAGGTACCTGAAGGGTACAGTTCAGTATGGGCTCAAGTATAAGGAAAATCAAAAGATTATGTGGATTTGTATTTAGGCAGGTAGTGCCATTGATAGGAAGAGCACTTTGAAGTGCTACATCAATATGGGATAAAGTGTGATCTCATGGTTTGGAAGGATGGATTCCTGCATGGTGCTGAGTACAGCCGAGGAAAAAGATGTTTCCACTTGCTATTTGGGAGGTAGTAAGTTTCTTTTGAAAACTACTATTTGATTTGGTTGATCTGAATTTCATTTTTGTATGATGCAGAGAGGAGAAGTGATCCAGATTGAGATCTCTTGAAAGAAGGATTTCTAGAATAGCTGATGAGACAGGTTTCCCTCGGATGTAATCAGTCCTAGTGAAGCTCGTATGTCATCCTTGGACGCAATCAACCTTGATGTGATTGTATGCTAGAAATGGCCAAAGTGAAGTTTGAGTACTTCAGAGAGAAGCTTGGTGTTCTTGAGATCGAGGTTCCCTCTAAGGGGAAATGATGAGACCTAAAGACATTCTGATGAGTAGGTCAGATGTAAGGGCCGAGCCATTCTGTCAGGGTGAGAGGGTTGTTTCCTTCCATGTCAGATATGAGTGCTGAGCCATTTTGATATGACTATAGGATTGGTTCCTACATGATCAGATATAACGGCTACTGCCATTCATGGAATGGAGCTGCCTGGTGAGTTACCAGGAATATTTGGTATGGGACTGAGGACCTTTTTGAGACGATTGTAAGATTTAGTATTACAAGATTAGATGTGAGTGCTTTTCCTTTCTAATGAGTAGGTTAGATGTAATTGTTGTGCCTTTCTAATGAGTAGGTGATACGTGAGTGCTAGACATTCTGACGAGTAGATTAGATGTAAGGACTACTGCCATTCTCTGGGAGAATGGAGGCACTTGTTTTGTTACCAGGTAGCTCAGTATGGGACTGGGGGCCATTCTGATATGACTATAGGATTGGTTCCTACAATATCAGATGTGAGTGCATGCCATTCTAAATAGTAGGTCAGATGTAAGTGTTGTGCCTTTCTAAAGAGTAGGTTAGCTATGAGTGCTCACCTTTCTGACAAGTAGGTCAGATATAAGTGCTATCGAAGACCTACGAGGAGGTAGGCCTACAACTAGCATAAAAAGGGATAGCTCAAATTCCTATAATGAGAAGAATCATGAGATAGCACCTATGGAATGATCTAGATTGAGTGAGGATCTAGATCTAGTGATGATGACCGAGTGATGATCCAGATCGAGCTATGATCCAAGTCTAGTTCTGATGTCTCTAAGATGATCCAGATCAAGTCATGATCCAGATCCAACAGTGATGATCTAGATCCAGTGAGGATCTAGATCCAGTGACAATGACCTTGTGATGATCTAGATCGAGTGATGATCCAGATCCAGTGATGATGACCCTATGACGATCCAGATCGAGTGATGATCTAGATCTAGATGAACATGACTTGAAGATGAATATGACAAGAACTTGACGATGACCCAGCTGATACAGAGAAGAATACTTGTGCTGGAAAACTATGTTGAGAGAATCGATTCCTACTTAAGAGGTATTGTTGATGAATATGTAACTTCGGAATGTATTCACTTGTATATCTTATGTATTGTAACCCAATTTTTATTTTGGGATATATTTGTGATGTACTTGTGTCATGTCATGCCCCAAAGTTCCTATTAGGAGGATATATAATGTAAACAAGCCATGTCAAGTTATTGCAGGTAACCCTCCTATTGTCTAGGGGTTAAAGTGCCCGCAATTCCGGGAACTAGGGTTGTTAGACTCTCCTAGAGAGGTCAGCCCTAGTAGGGTTTTAGTCATGTCGATAATTAGTATAAATAGAGAGTTGTCCTCTATATTTATCACACACTCACTCATGTTAGAATAATCAAACCATAGTTAGCTACCTTAGACATTAATTAATCAATTTTTTGTCTTATTTGCCTAATTTCCATATTCAACCTTATACAAGTTGTCCTCCACACATCCAAAGTGGTCAAAATTGCTAAATTTGAGTCATGGAGCGCTTGGGAAACCACTTGGAATCAAATCTGCTTTATTCCTCGCCTTCCTAGTGCATGTCTTCTTTTTCTGCTTTATTGCATGCTTTTTCTGAGTTTTAAGGCAATTGGGAAAGTTTGACTAGGTGAAGTTAACTTGTTTTTTGTCCTCATCATCCTACACTCTTTTATCCTAAGAAAAGAATGTATGAGTTGTCCTTCCATCATCTATTAGCTTTCCTAATTGATTTTTCCAATTCGTGAGCTCCTAGACAGATTTGGAAACTGCTTTATGCACCTATGGGGGATTTGCTTAGATTTAGTAAGCCTGCTTTTGACCCAATTCGAATGGCATCCTTATGCATTCGAATCTCTCATGTAATTATTTATTATGGAATCCTATGACTTCACGGGGTTGGATATTGTACACTTATTCAATACAGATTAGTGTTCAGCTCCATATCTAGTCTCCTTTGTGTGTAATTTGCATGTGTAATTGGCAATTTTTGTGAGTGTAATTGTTCTAACACTTGGGTTAAATTTCCACATGGTATCAGAGCCTTTGTATATTGATTTATCTCCTTACAATTTGTTATTGCAGGTTCCACATCATTGACTGGGAGCATTCTGCTAACTGAAGGGACAATTTCTGAGCTATTGATCAATCTCAGAAGATCATCTTGACTCCATTTAACTTCTTTGAATGGAAAGGAGATATGGAGATACTGTTGAGAGAAAAATGCCTCTATAGAGTGACTATGGAAATAGAATTATATCCCAATGCAGCTGCAGAGAAGATTAAATGGCACAACAGGAGGATGAGGCCTATGGTCTCCTGTGTCTGAGCATATCCAGAGACCTCCTTTTCCATATTGATGTATTAACATCACCAAATGAAGTATGGGAGAATATTGTTGAGATTTTTGGTAAGACAGATGACATGAGGGAACATCAAATTGAAAATGAATTGATCTCCCTAAGTCCCAATAGCTTTGAATCCCTTGCAACTCTATTTTTTCAAGTTCAAAGCCCTTGTTTTGCAGCTAAAACAATGTGGGATCAAAAAGAAGAATGAGCAACTGGTTTTGGCCATAATATCAAAGCTTGGACCTGACTATTCAGTGTTTGTATTGACCTTCCATGCCAAAAAATTGATAGCTCAAGCCTAGAAAATGCCTAGCCTTGCAGATTTCATGGAATCTCTCACACAAGAACAAGACAAATTGGTGATGATGGGCACCATCAAACCTTCCAAAGACCAAGCTATGGTTGCTGGAGATTTGAGGGTGGATTCAAAAATCAAGAAGAAAGCTAAGAAGCCACCTGAGCAAAAGAGAGACAAGAACAAGTCTCCAAAGGAGCCTCAAGGTTCCAAGAAGAACCCCCAGAAGAAGAAGAACAATGGAGAAATGAGCAAGTGTGCATACTGCAGTAAGGGAAATCATTCTGAAAGCTCCTACATGAAGAAGCAAATAGACATTCTGACCCAACTCCTAGAGAAGAATGGCATCTCCCTTCTAGAT
>LPNX010781098.1:537581-563163 GCA_001517045.1 Pseudotsuga menziesii | reverse complement strand
GACAGAGAGAGAGTTCATGCATTGGTTGCTGGCACATCAAGCTCACCTAGTTTCATCATTGATTCTGGAGCTTCAAGACATATGGTTTCAAACAAGGAGGTATTCACCTCACTTGACATGTCGAAAGGTCCACCAATTGTACTGGGATATGACTCTCTCACCGAAAGTTTGGGCAAAGGGACGATTGATCTTGACCATGGTAAGTTCAGCAATTTATTGTATGTTCCAGGTCTTGCCTCTAACCTCTTATCAGTGTATCAGATGACCCACACAGGATATCCAAAGAAGGTCATATTCTCCCCTGATGAAGTTGAGATTACAGAGATCTCAAGTGGTAAAGTCATTGCAAAAGGAGTTGCAAATCACACTTCGAAGGTATACATGTTCTCACACTTCCTACCCTACTCAAACCCCTCTTCTCTTCTGATTCATGCTAATGAGGCAAGCAAGCTTTGGCATGAAATATTTGGCCACCTAAATTACAAGTATATTTCTGATCTTAGTGAAAAATAAATGGTCATAGGGTTACCAAAGATTAATTTTTCCAAAGGAGTCTGTCAAGGATGCATCTTAGGAAAACACCGAGAGCATAAATTTGAGAAAGCTAGTCATGAGAGAACCTCTGCACCTCTTGACTTGATCCACAGTGATGTTGCTAGCCCATTTCCTCATATGTCAATGAGTCAGGCCAAATATGCATTGACATTCATAGATGAATTTTCCAGGTATTGCTGGGTTTACTTCCTGAAATACAAGTCTGAAGTTTATGGCCTCTTCAAAGTCTTTAAGGCTTTGGTTGAAAACCAGTCTGGGAGGAAAATCAAGGTCCTCAGATCTGAAAATGGTGGTGAGTATGTCAAGTCTGAGTTCATTCAATATTGTGTAGATGTAGGTATTTAGATACAGCATTCTATCCCTTACACACCACAGCAGAATGGTGTTGCTAAGAGGAAGAATAGATCACTGGAAAATATGGCAACCTGCATGATGGAGGCTAAGACTTTGCCACCAAAGTTTTGGGCCGAAGCTATAAACTGTGCAGCCTATATCTAGAATAGGGTGCCTGATAAACAGCTTGATTTTATGAATGCTTTTGAAGCATGGAGTGGGCACAAGCCAGATGTGACCCATTTCAGGATTTTTGGCTCAAGGGCTTGGGCTAGAATTCCAATAGAAAAGAGGAAGGCTTTGCAACCCCAAAGCCAAGAGTGTCTATTTGTTGGGTACTCTGAAGATTCAAAAGGGTACAAGATGATCAATTTGAGCACAAACAAATCCTTCATTGAAAGGTGTGTTCAGTTCCAAGAAGAGCCCCTGGCAGCAGTGGAAGTTGCAGAATCCTCTTCACCACCAGAACCATTGAATGTAAGTGAAGAGATAGTTGAACTTACTGATTCTGATATGTCTAATAATGATGATTTAATTTCATATCCTGACAGTCCTACAAGACCAAAATCAGCAGCAAAGACCATTCATGTAGCTAGAGAACTAGCTGGAAATCCTAATGATCTTGGGAGGACTAGATCTCAGTTTGAGAGTGCTCTGTGCATGAAAGATCCTATGTTTTGCAAAGAAATACTATCTGATGGTCGAATCAGACCCACAAACATATGAATATGCAGCAAATGATCCAAGATGGCAAACATCCATGAAAAAAGAGTTCAGCTCAATCCAGAAAAACAACACTTGGGAGCTCGTTGATCTTCCCCCGAGGAGGAAGCTAGTTCAGTGTAAGTTGGTTTAGAAAACCAAATTTGCTGCTGATGGTTAACCTCTAAAATGCAAGGCTATATTGGTAGCCAAGTTCTACTAAAAGGTACATGGCATAGACTACAATAATACCTTTGCACCAATGGCTAAGATGGACTCCATCAGGCTAGCCTTAGCCATTGCAGCTTCAAAGCAGTGGGAGGTACACCACATGGATGTGAAGTGTGCTTTTCTTGAATGAAGATCTCACTGAAGAGATTTACATGCAGTAGCCTCAAGGATTTTCTACTAATACATCTCTTGTGTGCAGTCTAAAGAAGTCATTTTATGGGCTTAAGAAAGCCCCCAGGGCTTGGTATGCCAAGATTGATAGCTTACTGCTATCACTGAATTTTGTTCGATGCAAGTTATATCCAAATGTATATTTGAAGCTGATTCATGGTTCATTAATTATCATTGTTTTGTATGTTGATGACCTTCTCATTACAGGAAGCTCAAAGGATGAAATTGCCTCCTTGAAGGATGCAATGAACCATGCCTTCTCAATGAATGATTTGGGATTATTGAGCCAATTCTTGGGGCTCGAGATTGCTCAAAAAAAATATGGAATCAAAATACATCAGTCCAAGTATGCCTTCGATTTTCTGAACAAATTCAACATGAAGGATTGCAAGCCAAGCAAGACTCCTTTCCTTTTAGGAGTTAAGCTTGAAGAAGCTGATTCTTCACCTATGGTAAACAATACACTGTATAGGCAATTGATTGGATGTTTGTTGTATCTTCCACATACTCGAACTGATATTTCTTATGTCGTAAGTGTGGCTTCAAAATACATGGATCAGCCTCATGAGATCCATTGGAGAGCAGCCAAAAGGATCCTTAACTTTGTTCAGGGAACAAGGACTCATGGGATCTTTTACAAAGCTAAATCTGATCTGGATTTGATTGGGTTTACTGACAGTGATTGGGGAAATGACAACACAGATCGAAATTCAACATCAGGATATGTGTTCATGCTTAATGAAGGGCCAATCAGCTGGGCAAGCAAGAAACAGTGTGCCATTGCACTCTCATCTACAAGAAGCAGAGTACAGAGGAGTTGTAAATGTAGAAACTCAATGTTTATGGTTGTGGATTCAAATAAGAATAGTCAACTACTATCTATTGTGATAATCAGAGTACCATTCGAATCTGCAATCATCCAGTTCAGAAACAGAGAACCAAACACATTGAGATCCATATGCACTACATCAGACAGCTTGTGCATGATGTCACCATTCACCTACTCTTCTGTTCATCTTTAGAACAAGTAGCAAATATCTTCACCAAAGTTTTTTGTGAGAAGACAGTCAACAATATCAAATCACTATTGGGGATTGCTGATCATGTTGTGAAGCATGAGTGATGACAATATTTTCAAATTTTGTTTTATTGTCCATGTTTAAGGGAGGATTTTTCCCATTGGCTTTTTGCCTCTTTCCTTGGTTAAATAGACATGCAGTATGTAAAGGGTGACTAAGCCTTGTTGCTAGGCCCCATAATTTTCTGATATTTCACTCATAACTCAGACATAAGCGGCGGTGTTAGAATAATCAACCCATAGTTAGCTACCTTAGACATTAATTAATCCATTTTTTTGTCTTATTTGCCTAGTTTTCATATTCCACCTTATGCAAGTTGTCCCCCACACATCCAAAGTGGTCAAACTTGATAAATTTGAGTCATGGAGCACTTTCGAAACCACTTGGAATCAAATCTGATTTATTCATGGCCTTCCTAGTGCATGTCTACTTTTTCTGCTTTATTGCCTTCTTTTTCTGAGTTTTAAGGCAATTGGGAAAGTTTGACTAGGTGAAGTTAACTTGTTTTTTTTCCTCATCATCCTACACTCTTTTCTCCTAAGAAAAGCATGGATGAGTTTTTCTTCCATCATCTATTAGCTTGCCTAATTTATTTTCTCAATTCGTGAGCTCCTAGACAGATTTGGAAAGTGCTTTATGCACCTATGGGGGATTTGCTTAGATTTAGTAAGCCTGCATTTGACAAAATTCGAATGGCATCCTTATGCATTCAAATATCTCATCTAATTATTTATTCTGGAAGCCTATGACTTCACAGGGTTGGCTATTGTACACTTATTAAATACATATTAGTGTTCAGCTCCATATTCAGTCTCCTTTATGTGTAATTTGCATGTGTAATTGGAAATTTTTGTGAGTGTAATTGTTCTAACACCTGGGTTCAATTTCCACAACTCACACTCATTTGTAGCTCATAGATGAGGAAGATAAATACACTGGGGCAAGGAATAAAGAGGTTACTACTGTCAGGAGATCATCTTACTGTTTTGGGGGTTTTTCTTTTGGTGTTGATTCTATCTTTGAGGAAGTTGTAGGGTTTTCTCCATTTATGGTTTCCCCGAGGAAAAAAATTGTTTTCATTGTCTCTTGTGTTTGATTGATGTACTTGTTGTTCTCTTAGTTAAATATCCTAACATAATGCTAGCTTGATTGATAAAAACTAACACATGTGTCATTCTACACTTATTATATACAAACTAATTATGGAAAGTAAACTAATGCCTAGGTAACTAATTCTTCAGCAATAAATATTTCATGATATTTCATATCTTTAGTCATGCAACATATATTTCCATCTTCATATTTTTCCATTGTTTTCCATTGTTCCACGGATGGTAAATCCAAAGTGAACATTTCCTTTGACAGCACACGCAGCTTCACATGATCCCTGTATGAGTAGTTTGGAAAACCTGTGCATGTGGCCTTGAAAGAAAAAAACCATTTCAAACTCATCTTCAATCTTGTCCACAATTGTTTTTCCTAATAATACATGTTTCATGTCTAAACATTTTGTATGGTCTAATCTGCATTTAATTAATCTGTCATGATATTCCTTTTGTGACATCATGCCACCTTTTTCTTCCTAGAAGAAAGGTATTCCATTCTTAAACAGAGGATCAAAATTATATCTGAAAAGCTTCAGCTAATGTTCCATGATATCTATCTTAGCCTCTACTGTATCCAAATGTTGATGTTTGTTGACAACCTTTCTAGCCCAAGTTATGATAGATATTATGTCTTTGATATTAGCAGTCTTCAATTCCTCCTCTGTTATCCCATTTAGAAAATCTATAGTGCTCTTACATAATCAATGGGTTTTTTATTGAATATTTCATTTACTGCCGTCACACTCTTCTTAGCTGATTGAATTACAAGAGATTGATCCAAAATGTAATCTAGGTAAGGCCTTAACTTGGTTTATTCTAATATGAGTGTATCCCAGGTTGTGTGCTTTTCTCATTGTACTCATGACTACCCTGTAACATGTTTCATCAACTTATCATTCTTACTTTTCAATTCTTGGCACTTTGCTTCCCATACTTTTCTTTCTTGTTCTCTCTTTAGAGCCAAACTCTCTAGGTTTTTGGTCAGGTTCTTTAACCCAACAAGATCCAATTCTTTCAGACTAACCTATGACATAGCTTGAACAATGGATTGTTCACCAGATTCAATAGAAAGATGAATGATTATACTTTCAATATCTTTTTCTCTCTCTTGTATCTTCTTTTCTAATTCATCATACTTAGCTTTGAGAGTCTTCTCACTCTCAACTACAAGACACATATCCATTTCCTATTGTTTTTCCTTTTCAATGAATTTCAGCAATTTTCCTTTGAAATTTGTTAACTCACCATTCAAATATTCATTTTCCTTTTAAATCTCTATCAGGTAAAAAGTTGGTATTAGCTGAGTAGATGGGATCTTCATCTTCTTCTTCAGTAACTGAATGGTGTTCTTCTATTCATTCAATAATTTTTTGTGGAAGACCCCCTTTCTTCTTGGCTATCAGCATGCAACAAATATGTTTGTAGCTTCTTAATCTGGGATTAGTGGGCCATGTTTTCCACATTCTCTTGTCTAAGATGATTTTCAATCTTGCTCTTACTAGACTGTATCCTAAATACTTTCAGTGTCACCTTCAGCAGATGTATAAATAATATCCTCAGTTTACTTATGCAAGTGAATCATATGAGGAATGGGGATATTCTCTAAGCTCATTTTCATCTCAACAACCTTATTCTTTGTTGCTATATACAAATTCAAACTATTTTGAGAATGATCCCTAACATTCACTAGGGATACATCCTTGCTAGTGATTTTTCTGGCCTTTACATACAATTTCAGATCTTCTTCTGAAGCTACATCCTTATCATCTTTGTATTTGTCAAATAATTTTGATTTTTTTTTTAACTATGAGGTGGAATTAGTGGGTGTTTCAACAAAATCATATTCTTTGACCCCAAATGCAGGTCCTTTCCCTTTCATTTGCTTCTTTTTCTTACCACTATCCTATGATATTTGGACAAGCTGTCCTACTTCTTCAACCTTTTTTTTCTTTGGTGTTCTTGTTGTGTCTTCCTACTTTGTGTCCATGGAATCAAAGAAGTCTTATTTGTTGGTTCTCTCAAAGTAGATGGCTATTGGTGTAATCTTTTCTACTATTGGTACCAGGCTTGAAGCACCCATATGTAGTGAAATGACTTCTTTTATTGAGGAAGTGGAATATTTTTGCATATTGACATCCCCCGAGTCTCATGGGGGTAGTCTAAGATAGACCTGCAACTTCAAAGTGTTCAAAGGGATTGTTCTTATTAACTTGTCTTCTGATGGAAAGAATATGATGGGGATCATAATTGATTGTAGCATCAGTTTGAAACCCCATTTCGCTTAACAAGCTTTCAATCATTGGAAGGGAATACTTGTTCTTCATAATGAATTGGCGTACAACACATGTGAACTTGATCTCTAAAGACTTCTTAAAATGAAGAAAACGCTCATTCTCCACTATCAGTTTATGTATGACTAGATCCAATGCAAAAAGTCTAATAGTAAAAATGCAGGTAGCATGTAGGGTTGATGAAAAAACCCATATTATCTATAATTCTCTTGGCATAATCAATGGTTTTTTTATTCAATATTTCATTTACTTTTGTCACACTCTGCTTAGCCGATTAACTTACAAGATATTTATCCAAAATGTAATTTAATTAAGGTGTCAACTTGGTTGATTCTGATATGAGCGCATCCCATATTATGTGCTTTTCTCACTGTACTCATGACTACCCTGTCACATGTTTCATCAACTTATCATTCTTACTTTTCAATTCTTGGAACTTTGCTTCCCAGACTTTTCTTTCTTGTTCTGTCTTCAGAGCCAAACTCTCCAAGTTTTTTGTCACATTCTTTAACCCAACAAGCTCCAATTATTTCAGACTAACCTGTGACATAGCTTGAACAATGGATTGTTCACTAGATTGAGTAGAAAAATGAATGATTATACTTTCAATATATTTTTATTTTTCTTGTAGCTTCTTTTCTAAATCATCATACTTAGCTTTGAGAGTCTTCTCACTCTCAACTACAAGAGACATATCCATTTCCCATTGTTTTTTTTTTTCAATGAATTTCAGCAATTTTCCTTTGAAAATTGTTAACTCACCATTCAAATATTCATTTTCCTTTTCAATCTCTTTCAAGTCAAAAGTTGGTATTAGTTGAGTAGATGGGATCTTCATCTTCTTCTTCAATAATTGAATAGTGTTCTTTTTTTCATTCAATAATTGTTTGTGGAAGACCCCTTTTCTTCTTGGATATCAGCATGCAACAAATATGTTTATAGCTTCTTGATCTATGATTAGTGGGCCATGTTTCCCACATTCTCCTATCTAAGATGATTTTTAATCTTTGTCTTACTAGAGTGTATCCTAAATACTTTCAGTGTTTCCTTCAGTAGATCAGTATAAATAATATCCCCAGTTTTCTTATCCAAGTAAATCATATCACGAATGGGGATATTCCCTAAGCTCATTTTCATCTCAACAACCTTATTCTTTGTTTCTATATCCAAATTCAAAGTGTTTTGAGAATGATCCCTAACATTCACTAGGGATACATCCTTGCTAGTGATTTTTTCTGGCCTCTGCATACAATTTCAGATCTTCTTCTGAAGCTACATCCTTATCATCTTTGTATTTGTCAAATAATTTTGATGTGTTTTTGAATTGTGAGGTGGAATTAGTGGGTGTTTCAACAAAAGCATATTCTTTGACCTCAAATGCAGGTCCTTTCCCTTTCATTTGCTTCTTTTTCTTACCATTATCCTCTGATATTTGGAGAAGTTGTCCTACTTCTTCAACCTTTTGTTTCTTTGGTGTTCTTGTTGTATATTCCTCCTTTGTGTCTAGGAAATCAAAGAAGTCTCTTTTGTTGGTTCTCTCAGAGTAGCTGGCTATTGGTGTAATCTTTTCTACTGTTGGAACTTGCTTGAATCACCCAGATATAGTGCAATGACTTCTTTTACTAAGGAAGTGGTATCTTCTTGGATATTGACATCCCCCCAGTCTCATGGGAATAGTCCAACCAATTTGCATTCTGAGATAGACCTACAACTTCAAAGTGTTCAAAGGGTGTATTCTTATTAACTTGTCTTCTGATGGAAAGAATATGATGGGGATCATAATTGATTGCTGCAACAATTTGAAACCCCATTTCTCTTAACAAGCTTTCAATCATTGGAAGGGTATACTTGTTCTTAATAATGAAATGGCCTACAACACATGTGAACTTGATCTCTAAAGACTTCTTAAAATTAAGAAAACGCTCATTCTCCACTATCAATTTCTATATGATTAGAGCCAATGCAAAGATTCTAATAGTAAAAATGCAGGTAACATGCATGGTTGATGAAAAAACCTATATAATCTTATCACTATACCTTGTTTAAATAGAAACCGGTCTCTAATTCTCTTTTCACGAGATAAATGCAACATCTCTTTCATATGTGGTGAATCCCTAGGTAATTTCTTCTAAACGAATGCACTGTAAACATTTAACATAAGAAAATTCATGAATTTTCTATAATCCTTGCTCATTTATTTAGTGAGTACCATTTCATGGAGTTGTAAGTCTTTCTTCATTGAATGATCAGAACATATTCATCAAATAAAACTCGAACCTGAAGCATCTCATTTTGTCTAAATCCACTGGCTGAGAATGAATATTTTCAGGTAGGAATTCATCAACTTTAAGGCAACAAGACTCGACTGATTGAACTGACTATTCTGACGCAACGTCACTAGTGCTAAGGGAAAATAAGAATCCCATTAAAGGTTCTATAACATACCTTTCTATATCCAACCCTAGAAATAGAGTCATTAGGGTTATGATACATTGGTTTTCTTCATTAAACAAGTTAGAATCAATAGGGAAGGGCTGGTTCTGTAATTAGATATCAAATTTAAAGCAAATATTGAAGAAATTCTTCCTCTATTCAACATTAGACTTTCTAAATTACTGGATTATGGTTTCTTCGTTGTAATCTTTGGACTTTTGAGTAAACTCAACATGAACTGAGAGGATATTTATGATCTTATATGAAAATTTTGTTCTTCATCCTGGCATGAGAAAACAATATATCGTTCGCCATGGAGTGGTGACTAATCAAGTAGCTGCTGCCTTTTTTGTTGATTCTTCTTCAAACATTGTCATTTCTCAAGAGCTCGTCACTACAAAAGAAGGTGAAGGTGAAGGTGGATTGTTTTGTGCAATTTGTCATGAAATGACTTCCATTGGAGAACGTGGAAGACAATTTCCATGCAACCATATTTTTCATTATTGGTGTATCACCAAATGGTTTAGCATGCTCAAAGTTCCTGCCCTCTATGCAGAGATAAATCTCGGTAACCCTATCTTAGTTCCGAGCGTCTTTATGCCTGTGTAACAGTTTTCTTCATTTTAGCTTTATTTAGTAGTTTCGCTTGGTTCATATCATTGTGTTAATTAGTAAAAGCTATTTTATATTTGAAAAATATAAAATAGAAGAAAATTTAATCCAAAAAATTGAGTAAGGAGAAGTTTACATTTTGTAAAATAAAACGCTTTGATCATTGTGATTGTTTATCCTAAAACAAATCAATTAAGATATGTTAGTAACGTTTTTCTTCATTTTAGCTTTATTTAGTAGTTTCGCTTGGTTCATATCATTCTGTTGATTAGTAAAAGCAATTTTATATTTGTAAAATATAAAATAGGAAAAACAATAATCCAAAAAATTGAGTAAAGAGAATTTTACATTTTGTGAAATAAAACTATTTGATCATTGTGATTGTTTATGTTAAAATCAATCAATTAAGATATTTTTATGATAATTTAGTTTCAACCTAAATTTTTTTAAAAAAAAAATTAAGTAAAGGGAAGTTTACATTTTGTGAAATAAAAGTACTTGATCATTGTGATTGTTTATGATAAAACAAATCAATTAAGATATATTCATAATAATTTAGTCTCAATCTAATTTTTTTGATTTGATTAAAGATGGTAATAATAACTATCAACCAATTGAGTGACCAAGTAAAAAAAAAGTTACTTCGAAAAGTTATTACTCAAAATAGGGTTTTTATTTCTTCCAATAGCTTTAGCCATTCCACTAAATCTCATAATCATGGTAACCCAAGTTTGAACTTGACAAAGTAGCTCTCACAAAACCTTTAAAATCCATCCATGCTAAGGTTTGGTGTGGCCCACATCTCCTAGTGATGTAGGATAAGTCATGGGAAAACTAGGAGACAAGAAGAAAACTTGGCTCTTCCATGTAGCTTTTGAACAATTTATGTGAATGTTGGAGTTATTGTACTTGCTTTAAAAGACTAATAAAGAGAGCATATATGGGAATGCATTGTGATTTTCTCCACTACTAGCATCATGCAATATTTTCCTCCAACTTTGCATAACCTGTGATGATGTAGCATCCCCATCCATCATTGTTACTATAGGATGGGGTAGTTAGAAATTTCCTCATACAAAAGTGTAGCCTATGGATACCATTTTTTGAGTTAAAACTAATTTGAGCCTCCCACAAGAAACATAAACCTAGTAACGCAAGTGTAGGAAGATGAATATAAATCACAATGGAATCAACAACTATATTTTACACTCAAGCAACATGCATAAATGAACATATTGATAACAAGAAGAAAATAGAGATTGCATATTCATCGACAACATTCAATACTAATATTTTAAATAAGGAAGATCTAACCAATTTGTTATCTAAGAGTTGTTTTATTCCAAACAATAGGTACCATTTACAAATACAACCCCTAAGTGAGCTGGGGTATGAGGCCACAAGGGCAAAAGAAAACCGTATACACTTTTCTCTCCCATCACAAAAAAAATTCTCTCATACTTAGAAAATATCCTCTCTACTAACTACTATAGGCATTCGAGTCATCGTTCGCTAACCATGAAAATTTCTTATACTTAGACATGGATGATATAGAAGTTGTTCATATATGAATCACTTCAAATCGCAACACAAGATGAATGTAATAGAATTCAATAATTCTTTACAAAAAAGGAAACATAAAATGATTTTTTCTATTAATCTTTAACAACAAGATAGTCGTGTATACAATAATAATAGAAGAACTCCATTAACTATTGCATTTGCACAAGAGCTTTGGAAATTATTGTAGAAGTAAATTCAATTTGAATTTCTCATAGAATATATAACATGCAATCATAAAGAGTATCATTGATACTGGAATTGGAATTAAATCCATTGTAGCAACATTTACTATCTTCTCATGATATCTCTCTTACAAAAACATAGCGGGAGAATCTCTATGAGATTCTACACATTAATCTTTGATAAAAGAACTTATTAGAAAAAAATTATCATTCCATAGAAGATATTAGACAAAAAAACTATATTCCTAAAACTATCATCATCAAATACATTGTATTTAACTTAATATAATTACCCTTGATATTGACTCATAACATAAAATTAAGTCTTTTGACTAATTACTTGTTTACCTTAACTAAAAACAAATATCACTAGGCCTTCAATTTTTCTTTTTGAAACTACCTTTCTTCTTATCTTTTTGGGTTTCTTCTACCCATTCATATACTGGTGAGTTGGAATGGATGGGTAACCTTGGTATGCCAACATGATTCATTTTCTGTAAGAAATCTACATATGATTGTCCTCGAGTTGGAAATTGACCTCTAGGTGGCCGGAAAGAGTTTGGAGTTGTTTATTTTGTGAATTGTTGAGGCATTTGAGGTGTCTCACAACTGTTGGACTACTGACTTGGAATTTAACCTCAAGACTACCAAGTCGATTGTGCTTGAGGAGGCACTGAAAATTGATAGTATTTTGTCACTAATTTTCAAGCTTTTCCCAATTGAATTATGTGTACTCTTAAGTTTCCTAAGGTCAATTATTCTTTTGAATTCCTTTCATAGGACAAAGTTTCCAAATATTTGAAAATAGTCTTCAATCTTATCCATATTTTGAAACATGGTCTTAATCTGCCGACTATTTTCTCTCCACTAATCACTCCTTCTAGGATCTCCTATAGCTATATTCATCTCTCCTCTCTCTCAAAAGTGAGTAGTATTCTTCTAGAGAAAAAAAAAATCATTAGCATCCTAGATTAAGGGTAGCCTCAATTTTATTACTCCATTAAACATGCTTTGAAAGGAGGAAGTTTCATTCGCAATATCATTGGTGTTGTTTTGCATGGACCTCAACATATTTTCCTTCAAGATCATTTGTTTGGATATTTTGATTGTTCATGTTGTGTTGTTTAATTGCAAGTCTTCGAACTGCTTCTGATTTATTCTATTTAGATACTCAATATTCTTTATGGCTTACATTGGATTATCTACCATTGTTATTTCCACCTATTTTATTTCTTCCTTATTTGAGTTGTAAGTTTCCATTTTTGTCTTCATCAGCTCACAAAAAACCTAGTTGGTCATGAACGACTATGAAACCATGTCCCATAAATCCTAATTTAATCTTCTGAGTAATTCTTCACCTTGGGAATCCACTTGTAAAGCAGATACCTATCCTTTGAGGCCATTAATATATCCCTTTAATATGTGTAATATCCCGAATTTTGACCTTGGACTATATTGGTCATCAACCCCACTGCACATGATTTACTTTGATGTTATGTTTATGTCTATATATTGGGTGTATGGCCCACTGCACATGAGATATGTTGGTTATATAGATACATTGAGCATAAGTCCCAAAGCACATGTTTTATTGTCTTGTTATATGATTATATATGTTGGGAATAGGTCTTGTTGGACAAGGACTATTGTTGTTGTACTAGGCAAAGGCCCCGATGTACTTGATTTATTATTATGTGATTGGGCACAAGCCTTAATATATTGAGATGATCATTTTATGATGTACTGTGCAGAAGATCGATTTCATAAGTGATTTCTATGATGTGTTGGGCATAATCCTTAGAACACATGAGTAGTGATATTATGTGTTGAGCATAAGCTCCAGAGCACATGGGTTATGAGACTATGTGTTGAGTGTAAGCTCTCAAGCACATAGGTAACCCCAACAAGTAAAGAATAGAAGTGTTGGGCATAATCCCTCGAGCACTCCAACACGATGCTGAGCATAAGCTCTAAAGCATCATAACTTTGACCATTGTATCTATATGTGTATTGTACGAATGCATCCTCGTATTAGTGTTGATGAAAGGGATCTAGAATTGCACTATTGTAATGCCCATTCAATATTGTTGAGCATAAGCGTTGAATAACACCAGGAGTTGTTGTCATTAAAGGGTGTTAAGTTGGAAAGTCTCTGAATAGCACCAACATTCATCATACTTATTTAAGTTGATTAAATTAAATTCCAATCTATTGGAAGATATTGCCACGAATATGAGGTAATCCAACATGCAAGGAAATCAAGAGCTATCCTAGCTGAATAACCAAACCCTACATGAGGCCTTGTTAAAAAAATTAACTTAAACTAAAGAAGCATCATACAATTAACTCTATATAATATGTATATGAAAAGTTATATATATTTATCCTGCCATGAGAAAACAATATATCGTTCGCCATGGATTAACGACTAATCAAGTAGCTGCTACCTTTTCAGTTGTTGTTTCTTCTTCAAACGTTGTCATTTCTTAAGAGCTCGTCACTACAAAAAAGGTGAAGGTGGATTGTTTTGTGCAATTTGTCACGAAATGATTCCATTGGAGAATGTGGAAGACAATTGCCATGCAACCATATTTTTCATTATTGGTGTATCACCAAATGGTTTAGTAGTCATACTCAAATTTCCTTCCCTCTATGCAGAGATGACTCTCGGTAACCCTATCTTAGTTCAGAGCGTCTATATGCGTGTGTAACATTTTTCTTCATTTTAGCTTTATTTAGTAGTTTCGATTGGTTCATATCATTGTGATAATTAGTAAAATCTATTTTATATTCGTAAAATATTAAATAGGAAAAAAAAATAATCCAAAAAATTGAGTAAAGAGAAGTTTAAATTTTGTGAAAAAAATTTATCTGACCATTGTGATTGTTTATGATAAAACAAATCAATTAAGCTATCTTCATGATAATTTAGTATCAATCTATTTTTTTTTATTTGATGAAAGATGGTAAGGATAACTATCAACCAATTGATTAACCAAGTGAGAAAAAAGTTACCTCCAAAAATTATTACTCAAAATAGGGTTTTTATCACTTCCAATAGCTTTAGCCATTCCACTAAATCTCATTATCATGGTAACCCATGTCTGAACTTGACAAGGTAGCTCTAACAAAACCATTAAAATCCATAGATTCTAAGGTTTGGTGTGGCGCACATCTCCTAGTGATGTAGGGTAAGCCATGGGAAAACTAGCAAACAAGAAGAAAACTTGGCTATTCCATGTAGCTTTTCAACAATTTATCTCAATGTTGGAGTTATTTTACTTGCTTTAAAAGACTGATAAAGAGAGCATATACGGGAATACATTGTGATTTGATCCACTACGACCATCATGCAAAAGTTCCCTTCAACTTTGCATAACCTGTGACAATGTAGCTATCCATCATTCTCACTATAGGATGGGGTAGTTAGAAATTTTCTCACACAAAAGTGTAACCCATGGATGCCATTTTTTGAGTTCAAACTAATTCGAACCTCCCACAAGAAACATAAACCTAGTAATGCATGTGTAGGAAGATGAATATAAATCACAATGGAATCAACAACTATATTTCACACTCAAGCAACATGCACAAATGAACATATTGATAACAAGAATAAAATAGAGATTGCATATTCATAGAAAACATTCAATACTAATATTTTAAATAAGGAAGATCTAACTAATTTGTTATCTAAGAGTGGTTTTATTCCAAACAATAGGTATCATCTAGAAATACAACCAGTGAGCTAGGGTATGAGGCCACAAGGGTGAAATAAATCCCTACACACTTTTCAAAAATATCTCATACTTAGAAAATATCCTCTATACTAACTACTATAGGCATTCGAGTCATCGTTCCCTAACCATGAAACTTTCTTATACTTGATGAAAAAATAATAAAGGTTTTTGTGAAATTAGGCATGGATGATATAGAAGTTGTACATATATGAATCACTTCAAATCGCAACAAAAGATGAATGTACTTAGGTGTGGTAACACCCCGGTTTTGACCCCAATTGCATTAAAAGTGTATATGATGTATATATTGTAATTAATCATGGTATGGAGCTAAAATAGTTGTTGATGGTATTTCATGCTAGCCGACACATTATAATTTTGGCTTCATGTAAATATGTAATTTAATTAAAAACCCACAACGAGCTATGTCAATGCAACAAATAATGAGATGGGGGAATGATTTCCTAAGGATAAAGGGGGGAATAATTCAAACCTTTGGGCCATTGGGGAGAATCCAAGTGTCAAGAGGAGAACCCACCTTTCCTTGTCTTACTCACTAGCCAATTTAATTCCCCAGGAGTTGGTTGGGTATTTATTTCCCTTCGGGGATGAATGCATGGGAAGCTGTCATCTCTGGCAAGATTGTTAGTCCTTTGACCACATGCATGGCCCAAAGAGGGGGGTCGCATTCAGCTAACTCACGTCGGCAGGAGAACCCCATTCGACACCCATGCAGGAGAGTTTTGGTTGGAGGAAGTTGCGTTCTATTTTTTCCTTCACGAATTGGTCTAGTGTGTGATTTTCCATCACATTGGAGCCGTTCTATGCATGATGGGAAATCCTCTTTGGTCTTACCCACGTCTTTAGGTGTTGTCTGCATTCGACATGGAAATTTTTGTTGTTTCTTCATTTTTCCCATGGATGGGAAGTGTTTCTGTTAGTGTTCAGTTGTGGGGATCATTCCTGGACGTTTTTGTGTGGTCTCCACATCCCCATGGTTGGGAATTTCATGTTCTTAGGATTGCACAGCCAACGAGGAATAGAGTCATGAATTTTGGGTGTTGTTGAGCCGTTTTGGCAACGTTAGGGCCAAAAATGACTCGAAATCGAATTTCTCTCCCAGGGTCGTCTTTCCCCAATCTGCAAACTCGTTTTTGTCTCCCAAGTGTTTTTTCATCAATCCCCAATCTTGAAAATGTTGTGTATGCCTATGCTATTTTGATTTGCACTGTTCTGGAGTGGGAATGAGGTCTGAGCTACCTTGATAAACCTAGTGGAAGAAGGAACCTCATAGACAAAGCTAGAGGGATGGATTTCTTCTTTGCACACTGTGAATAGCATTGGAAGGGAAGGCATAGCCCAAGGGATTGTGAAGCAGAGAAGGGGATGCTTCCTCGTGTTTGGTGGTGTAGGTGTATTAGAAGTGAGTATAGGTCTAGTGCAAATGTCCATACCTCTTTGGTTGAGATCACCAGCTTAGTAGTCAGCCTTTTCATCTCTTGTATAGCCTATTAAACCCAACTGTGTTGGCTTGGCTGGGTTTTTTGTATCCTTGGCTACATGTGAGCCTGCTAGTGTTCCCCTTATTCCTTGTGAAAATAATTCCCAACTCAGGGGTGGCAGTGTTGCTGAGAGATTGATGAGCACAATGGCCTATGGTTGGGTGGAACGTTGCAGCGATGTAGCTGGTTGCGGGATGAGCTTCTTCATAAGATAAATATCTCTATGTTAATCCTTTCATTGTATTGGTTTAATGAAAATGATGAACATGTGTATTATTCCACTGTAAGTTAAATGTTTATGAATCTGTGTATGATTTTATTTTAAATGCATTCCATATTATGTTTATGGGACTAGCTTTCCTCGATTGATAACAGCATTAGTCACATCCTGTCTCCGGTAGAGGGGCGGGGACATGACAAGTGTACCAAATAGAATTCAACAATTCTTTACAGAAAAGGAAGCATAAAATGATTGTTTCTATGAATATTTAACAACAAGATAGTTAAACCCAACAAGTAAAGAATGGAAGTGTTGGGAATAATCCCTGGAGCACTCCAACACGATGTTGAGCATAAGCTCTAGAGCATGAGATCTTTGACCATTGTATCCCTATGTGTATTGTAAAAATGCATCCTTATATTAGTGTTGATCAAAGGGATATAGAATTGCACTATTGTAATTCTCATTCGATAGTGTTGAGTTGTTGTATACTTTCCGTCACTCTCATGACCTAGGTTCAACAAACCCACAAGACCAACAAAACAACCAAAGATATTGTACCGATAGTGCAAGCTCAGTCGGCAACACCTACGATGCAGCCACAGTCCCACCAGATATATCTTAATGTGTAACTTCCAAAACCATGTTTCCATAGTCGATGAGGGATTACAGTCCCTTGGCGCACAACCAAGGTGCTCAAGAGAGTCAAAAGGTTGGATTATTTTTACTAACTCGACAGTGGCACAACAGTGTGACACAACCTTTCTGTTGACAGCTAATCAACAAAATAAATTGAAACGATATAAGATACTAACAATGTTACTCCGCATTCCTTAACAATAAATGATAGTGGCACGACTATATTAATATTTAACAGTATTTGAATGTGAAATAATAGAGAATGCTTCAACAATGCTTTAGTCATTCATTCATTCAACTGCTTTATCAATACTATGACATTTACTTAAGCAATAAAAAGAAACAATACAAAATAACCCAAAAATATACAACAAGCACATTAATTCGACACAAGATGTAACATGGAAACCTAACCGAGAAAAACAACAAAGGTGCTCTCCATCTTTCATGAGAAATATATGCACCTTTGAGTCTGTGACTTGACTGCATAATATTTGAGATATGTCTTTTTGGCTCAGATTCTTCCTTTATCTCATGCTCTCTAGTTTTACTATGCTTTTCTTCTAACTATTCCTACTAATACACACATATCCTGGATCGACTCTTCTACTCTACTATGTGCATACCCATCTTCATATTGACTCCTACTATTTGGAAACCCTTCTTTAAAATGGGTTCCACTGCTCAACATCCTCCTATGACTCTACTTATTAGACCTCTCTCTTATTTTTTTATTTTTTTTCTAACCCTTATACAAAATGGGATCCTCCTATTTATAAATTCTACAAGACCATGCAGAGTCGACTCCATACAGCGTGTTTGTTATAGCTTGTAATCAGCCATAAAAAATGGTTACAAGCTGTCATATACTGACACAAGGCTCTATCAGCCTGACTTACAAACATTCTTCATACATGCACCATCCACCGGCTTATGCCGACTTTAGAAGCCACAATATCCTTGACCTGTCTCTTTCTAGTTGTTTCTTTTGTGCACGGTAGAATATTCTCTTTTTCTTCATTGCACTCCTCCTCCCCGTAGCTTCCTCTCTTATGTGCTTTGTTTCCTTCCTTTACCTTCTTTTACTATGTCGTGTGCATGTTTTTCCTTCCTTTAGCTTCCTTTACTACATTGTGCACCTATTTTTCCTTCATGTGCCTATGCTTCTATTTATTCCATGTGCTCTTTCTTGTCCCAACAAGCCCCCAATACTTACATGTGGCTCATCTCAAGCAACTAAGTAGGTTTATGGCTTAGACGGTTTCTGCGGCACGGTTCCGACCCTAGCCTGAAATTCTTTGAGAATTCCTTCTACTTGGGTAAATTCTTGTCGCACCTCATCTTCTTTTTGTTACAACTACTCAACACGGTTGGAACCGAAATGTTCCAATGGTAGATCCTCCAGCGACTAAGTTATGTGCTGGAGTTTCTATTGTACAAGGTTAAAGAGCCCTATAACTCATTCAACTTCTAATTAGTGTGATGTAACTTTTTCATTTATCCTTTGCTCCTTGTCGCATAGAGTTTTTAGTTTATACTGCAGTTGTTTCAGCTCGACTACCTTATCAAGATTTTCTTCGATAGGAATATTCTTCATTTATTCCTTAACCAATGTCATTTTTAGCTATGTTTGGCTTGCTTCCTCTATGAATTTCTTCGTTGCTTCATCTTCTACGAGAAATTCCCACGTCATAGAGACTATGTTGATTGCTTTAGTACAAAGCATCTCTCCTTTATTAATTCAATCAACAACTTGAGATGTTGTTTTCTTGTGCACTTCTAGCACCTTAGGAGGCATACCTCATCTTTGTCATGATTTGAGTTCTTCCACCTGTTTCTTTAAGCCGGCGGCAATCCTGGATAACTGGGCTATCGTGGAAGCTGGATCTGTCTCTTCTTGGACTTCTTCTGCTAGAAATTATGTTATTGTACTACTAATGGCTTCATCCAATGTGATCCTACTTTCTTCTTGTGCCTTAATTTCCTATTCCTTCTTGCTAAGGAGGGCCTTGGGATTTTTCTCCTTCCTTGTTACTTTCTACGCTTCATAAGCAAGAGCACTCTCTCGGATTCTGATATTTTTCCTGGCTGCATGCTGAATAGCATAGACCTCGACCATTATGATATTTGAAAAATCAATAGACAATGTCCCAAACTCATGGGAAACATCATTGAACTCTTTCATCCCTATCTCCATCACATGCGCAGCTAGCTTCACCTTCAGCGGCGACTACAGTAGGGGTGTCTCCAGTGTATCCGTAGGGTTGACCATGTGCATCTCATATTCGACCGTGCATGTACTTCATAGGTAGCTTCAGTAATTTTATTAACATGCACTGTGATTTTGTCCATTAAGCACATATGTTTTCTACTTATGCTCTAGAGGGTGGTCTGCTACTTCCGTAGCTAAGTATGTGATCATGTCGATGTCTTCCTCCTCTAAGCTGATTGTATTAGTCATTTTTTCATCTTTCCTATTTTTGTGTTGCGGCTCATGGTGCTCCTTTTCTTGTTCTTTTTTTTGGTTTTGGACATTCTCATTAGTTGGCATGTCCTCTAAATCATGTTCATCAAAGTCCTCATCACTATCTGCATCTTCTTCATATAAATCTTGCGACTCATTGTCTTGCACGTCGCCCCATGACATTTCTTGGGTCATCACCTTAGTCCATCTCCTCGTCGACTAGAACGCGCCATTCTTCAGGCTAGTCCTAGATGACCACTTCCACATCCTGGTCAATAATCATGAAATTCGTTCGTTGCACTTTTTTCGTTAGGTCCTGCCGCAACTATAGGATGATATTGTGGAAACCAGACTCAAAAGTTATGAAAGACGCATATGTTTAGATTGTTGCACTATCTCCTGGAAATTTAGGAAAGGTTTGCATGAATTATTTAACCACCTCATCCCAATCCTTAGTTCATTTCCTCAACTCCATGGAGGCGTACCAACTCCTAGGTGTCATTTTCAATGTGTGTATAATATGATCGACCCATTCCTGTCACGGGTATTTTGCAAACGTCGTGTCGTACTAATTGAGGTGTTCAGAAGGGTTTGATAACCTTGTGTAATTCTAACTCAAAATTGTGACTTCTTCACCAAATCTTACTTCCAGCAATCTTCTACATTGTGTCCATTCAGATATAGATCACTTATGCATAGCCCACCATCTAACGGGCATAGCTTTCAACACATAGTATAACGCAAACAAGTGCTATGGTGATGTTACTAGTCCATCAAACTCATTTTTAAAGGTCGCAATATGAGGTAATCCCTCATACATGAGTAACTCCCTCGATTGATTCTCCACTCATCGCCAAGACCTGGTAATATTGCCACATCTCCTCATAGATACTTCATGTAGTATGTTTTGTCAATTCTCCAATGCCTCTCCTGAATCTGATGTGCATGAGCTAGTACTCATCTAGATCAGGTTCCCATCTATTGTAGGATGTATGTAGTCTTCTTTTAAGGCAGTGACATTGTAAATATGGTTCACGTAATCACCATGTCCTTCACTAATGATAGGTTCAACATAGCTTTGCCCCTCAAGTGGGTCAATGGGTGGAGACTACCCTCATTTCATCCTCCTCGAATGAGAGGATTATTTTCTTAAAATTTATGATTTTATAATTATCTATTGCTCAATATATCTCCGGAATCACGGGATATGGGGTTGTTTCGTCAACAATGTTGATAACTTCAAAATCAAAAAATGTGCGTAGCCCCTCAATGTCGACAGGAGCTTGACTTAACCTACTAATCGGTAGGACCTTCGCCTGATTCACAAGCCTCAACTGGATAGGGGATTAGTCCAAGCTTGGATTTACCATGCTCTCCCAAGTTTATCGTGTCAAAATATTAACATCCAACTCCAGATATAAGATAATATAATCCATGTCATTATCCCCTATATGCGTAGTCATTCTTAACTCATGACCATTTTTGAATTTCTTTTTAACATGGTTAACTATTGTTTCAGGTTGTGAAGGCGTTTCTTCTATAAGTGTTTGTAGTTCTGTGACAACATATTTATCATGGATTACCGCTAAGAAACTTGAAATAAATGACTTGAGCTTACTAACCTTGCTTAGAACCTATTTCTGGAATAGATGTTGAAAGCATTAAGGCATCTCCCTGACTTCGGTTAACGTCAACAATTATTCTGTATCTACAAACTCTGGTCGCACATCCAAAAATAGTTTCTTCTATTTTTAAACTTCCAATGATACTTTTTTTGCACCGCAGGTTGCACCTGCGGTTGTCCTTGTGGTATATTTTGATCTAATGTAGTCCCAACACCTCCTCGTGTTACAACAACAACACTTGGTTCTCTTGGCTTAGTAACAATCTTTCTAACATTCAAGTTAGGATTTGGATTGGGATTCTGCGTGGGGTTAGGACCTCCGACGGTCTCATCTTGACACTTTGTAATCAACTAGGGACATTGTTCCATATTATGGTATTGCACTTTGCAATTTGAGCATGTATTTGTAAGCTCCTGCAAATCTCTATCATAATGACCAGGATTCCCACAATTATAGCATACAATTTGGCCTCTTCCTCTTCCAAGTCCTCCTCCTCTACCTATGAAATTTCCACCCTCCTACCCTGAGGGTGCTGTTGTTGAGGTGGATACTAATTAAGGGGGTATAGAGGCTGATATTGTGGATAATACGTAGGCTGGTAGTGCACTTGTTCCTGTTCAGCCTGAATCTTCTCGTCATTCTTCATTAAGTAGGTGTCTTTTGTCTTCTCCTTCAAGAACTGATATGCTCTCGAAAATTCTCATCATGTCCTACTAACTTACAAAATTTACAGAAAAGGCTGGTTGGGGTACTTACAATATTCTCTAGGTACAGATAGTCCTCATCGTGATGTGCTTTAGTATGGCATATTTTGCACTACAATAGTCCTTGGGTACTCAATGTATTAGGCGCACCCAATGAGATATAGTTCATGTACACTGGACAATTATCCTTGTTGTGTCCTTCAGTTCTACATCTTTTACACCATAAATGCTCCTAAATTTCATTTCCCTTCTTAATATCCTAAAGCTGTACCATTATATTATCCAACTATGACTAAATCTGCATCATTCCTACGCCACCATCTCCGATCGATGAGGATTCTAGATTCATCTCTATTTCTAGCGCTTCCATCTGCAGCACAATTTTCTGTTACATAAAAGTGGATTGGATGTGTTGAAACAGTGCAACAATAAACCACTCTTTGTGCTGTACATCTAACATTTGGAAACTTATTTTGGCCATTATAGTTTAAGCTGTTTGTCAAAATCCTAAATGGACTCCTTCGGTGACTATTTTATCTCCTTTATTTCAGTGATACACTGTGACTCATATTTAGGTTTGCTAAACTCACAAATCATCGTGATTCATATCTCATCAAGGGTCTTCTATGGATCTCCTGCTGGTACTATGAAAAACTTCATAAACCAGTCTAGTGCATGACCTCGCAAAGTTATAATCATATGCACTTTCCTTGTGTCTTGATTTTGAACTTGGCGAACTGTACCAACATCTTCGGATAGGAACCAATGTTGTTCTGGGTCTTCTACTCCATTCCCATTGAATGTGGGTAACGTAATATCTTCCCCAGCCATTGAGTTGGAGTCAAGGATGTTTAATGAATAATTTAATGAAGGTGGACTTCCTTGTGCACTATTCACAACACTACTACTACTAGTATAGATAGTTCTTTCAGGAGATGAGGCTCTAGACCTTACCTCTGGCGATGCTCCTGGTGTGGTGTACTTACGTTCTGATCTTGGTGTCTCTATAGATTCTTTAGACTCTTCTACTCCTTTAGAAATTCGGCTATATTATTCTTCTTTGTCGCAAGACCCTTCATCTAGACGTGACTCAAATGCGTACTCCCTTTCATCGAACAAACTAGGATTCTGTCTACCTCCTATTGTATTTCTTCTGTTTCCTAGACAAAATCTCCTTCCACTCCTTATAAATATAGCTTCTAGTTCAGGTTCTATACTTCTTGGGAACATCTTACCTCACCATTTCCCATTTTCTCTAGAGGTTGTTTGTGACATATCCTTTCTTTTTGGTATGCAACTCAACTGCTCAACTACAAAATTCCCTTCCCATAGATGAGCATATTTATCCATGTATTTGTAGATAACAAATACCTCCTTTAGGGTCCTTGTAAAAAAAAAATTCGCCTCATTATACGAGGTTATCATCTCAACTGCAAACTCAGTAATATATCCTTGCAAAATACTATGAACCAAAAAATCAATTGATCTAGAGATGGGGTTAATTACACTTGTTACCTCATGGACCAGCTAAGCACTCCACTCAACTACTTCTCTTATTTGAAATTTTGTCTTCCGACTCACCAATATTGACAACCAATCATGCAGCACAATAGGAAACTATGCAAAGAATATTTCATGAATATCTGTGTACAGGTATCGGTTCAACCAGTTTTCTGTGCTCAACCATGATATTTCCCTATCCTCTTGTGTGAATTCTAATGTCTTAGACTCCATCCAATCCTTGACTCAAATGGTTAAGGATATTAACAACGAAGCCATTTTTTTGGCTACTTTTCTTCACTCTCATGACCCAGGTTAAAAAAACCCATAAGAATAAAAAACCACTAAAGATATGGGCTTAACAGATCAATCTCAGTCTGCAACACCTGCGACATAGGTGCAGTCTCACCTGAGATATCTTAAAGTGTAACTTCTATCACCATGTTTCTGCAATAGGAGAGGGATTAAAGTCCCCTAGCACACAACCAAGGTGATCGATAGAGTCAGGAGGTTGTATTCTTTTTACTAACTCGACAGTGGCACAACAGTGCGACATAGACTTTATGTTGACAACTTATCAAGAAAATAACTTGAAACAATATAAAATACTGACAATGTTACTGCGCATTCCTTAAGAATAAATGACAGTGGCAGGACTGTATTACAACTTAACATTATTTGAAAGTGAAATAATAGATAATTCTTCTACGATGATTTAGTCATTCATTCATTCAAATATTTTTTCAATACTGTGACAATCACTTAATAAATATATAGAAACAATACAAACTAACCCACAAATATACAACAAGCCCATACATTCAACACAAGATGTAACGTGGAAACCCAGCAGGAAAAACCACAAAGGTGCTCTTCATCTGGCATGAGAAATATATGCACCTTTCACTCTACGACTTGAATGCAAACTGTTTGAGATATTTCTTTTTGGCTTAGACTCTTCCTTTCTCCAACGCTCTTTGGTTTTATTATTCTTTTCTTCTAACTATTCCAATTGATTTGCACACAACTTGGATTGACTCTTCTACTCTACTATCTATGCACCCAACTGTAGATTGACTCCTACTAATTGGAAAGCCTTCTGCAAAATGGGTTCCACGGCTCAACAGCCTCCTACGACTCTACTTATCAGACCTCTATCTGATTTATTTTATTCTTTTCTAACCCTTATACAAAATGGGTTCCTCCTATTTATAACTTCTAAAAGACCATCCAAGGTCGACTTTATACAGTGTGTTTGCTACATGTTGTAATCATCCATAAAAAATGGTTATACGTTGTCATAGAATGACACAAGGCATTATCGACATGACTTACAAATATTCCTTCTTACGTGTGTAGTCCTCCGGCTTACACCGACTTTAGCAGCCACTATCTTCCTAACCTATCGCTTTCTAGTTGTTGCTTTTCTACACGCTAGAAGATTCTCTATTCCTTCATCGCACTCCTCCTTGTTGTAACTTGTTGTGTTTCTTTTCCTTCCATTACATTCCTTTACTGTGTCGCATTCCTGCTTTTCCTTCCTTTACCTTCCTTTACTGCGTCGCGTGCCTGTTTTTCCTTCCTATGCATGTGCTTCTATTTCTTCCTTGTGTTCTTTCCTTGCCCAACATGAGCATAAATGTTGAATAGCACTAGGAGTTGCAATAATTAAAGGGTGTTGAGTTTGAAATACTTTGAATAGCACCAACCTTCATCATACTTATTGAATTTGATTAAATGAAATTTCAATCTATTTCTCATCAAGGTCTGGAAGATACTGCCACAAATATGAATTAATCCAACATCCAAGGAAATCTAGAGCTACCTATCCTAGTTGAACGATCAAACCCTACAGGAGGTCTTGTTAAAATAATCAACTTAAACTAAGGAAGCATCGAATAATTAAGTCTGTATAATATGTATATGAAAA
>LPNX010781098.1:464979-527393 GCA_001517045.1 Pseudotsuga menziesii | reverse complement strand
AGAGAGAGAGAGAGAGAGAGAGAGAGAGAGAGATGTGTGTGTGTGTACACACACACACACACACACACACACACACATATATATATAAACAATTGCAGTTGCTTGTAAGGACAATAGTCTATACTATATGGTATTATGCACATCTCCTACACTTTCTAGTTCTGAAAAAGCTGAGGAAAATAAGATAAAGGATGATTGGCATTCCATTATTGGGATTTGAACATGGGAAAAGTTTAGTTTACCTTCAAGAAATTTAAGTTCAACTATTTTCAATTTGCATTAAGGTCCATGAAGGGTTTATCAGAATAATGCTTGTCCCTAGAATAACTTTTCTTCCATGTTTTTTTGTTTCTGATGACTAGTTTTAAAAAAGATCCCTTCTTAATAGGTTCTTTAGATTTTTACAGTTGTGTTGAAAACCACTACAAATCACTAGGGATTACATGCTTCATGCTTGCATTCTGTAAAAATATTAGATCCATATTTTAGATTAAGAAGGACATTGAATAAGAATTTATTCAAATGTTTAGTACCCAATATAAGTTCTTACGATCCATTGTCCAATCATTTTCACAATGCTTGAGGTTGGGATTTGGGATATACATGCTTCATGCTTGGATTCTGTAAAAATATTATATTCATATTTTATATTAAGAAGGACATTGAATACAAATTTATTCAAAGGTTTAGTGCAAATCTAAGTCTTTACTATTCATTGTCCAATAATTTTCACAATCCTTGAGGCTAGGATGGAGGAAGAGTTGGACTTGAATAACTAGTAGACATGTATGTAGAATATGTAGAAGCTAAAATAACCCATAAAATGAGACGAAAAAGATAAATTCTTAGAAGGATTAGACCCATGAATTCTTGCATTTCTTATTTTGTTTGAATGCAGATAAAATCATGTGTAACGTTAAGAAATTCAATATGACTAGAAGTGTCATGAATAATTAGATTTATAATGTAGCAACGCACATTGCATGCGAGATAGGTTGTTAGAAACTCTAGATTCAAGATGTTAGCTGGATGGCATAGACTGGGATTTGGTTATGTGCAAGTGATGTTGATATCAAGGTGTAAATTAACTTTTGTGGACAACTATAAATGAAACTAAACATGCAAAGAGTACTTTATGTGTGTGATTTACCATAGAACATGAAGCCTATAAATCTACTAGTAGTCATTTGGTACAATGACTTCTCAACCATAGGACAATTTTGTAAATAGACAATTATTTATCAAAGGGGAGACAAGAAACTATAGGATCTTTCAATGCTGCTTAAGTGTACTTTTATTGAAATATTGGAAAAAGTAGATTGCCACGCAATGATAATTTTCTTAAGGAGCGTTTTTGGTACCTTGTATAAAAAATATGTTTCTAGGAATGGTAGAATCAAGAAGTTTGGGAAAAATATAATGAATGAAGTAATTCATAGTACAATACCCTGATGGTTTTAAAGTTACTATGATCAAACCAATTAATGGGTCTTTCCTACCTAGTGTGGACTGTAGGTACAACCTCTAAGAATTAGGCAGGTTGGCATTGCAGATGTTGTATCAGGATTCTATTTCTTTACGTAAGGAAGAAAACTAAAATGAAATTACCTATACAACTAAAGGATTAGTTGCATAGTGAATAGTCAAAGCATCAGTAATCCTTATTATTTTTATATGATTAATATAATATCCTTTTAAATATACTGTGGCACTTGCACCTACTTCTATGATCTCACTTAAAGGAGTCTCTTAGGATCAAGTTCCTGAATGGATCCTAATGAGGAGATCAATTAAGGAGTATCTGCTGATGGAGTTGATCAACTTCATACAGTCTATGAAACATCATGTTGGTGCTTAATACTTTAAGATTCCAAATAGGTAGATTTTTCTTTTGTCTATATTTTTCAACCTACTACAGAAGTGTCTTGATGGGTGTGCAACTTATGTCTTAAAAGTTTTAGGTCGGTTGTTGATGAATTTGATTGCCCGAGGAAATATGATCTTTCATAGAATGTATGAAGGTGATCAAATCCATTATGAGATAATCATTGATTAATAACATAAAGTTTCCAGTACCATATTAGTGCCATGTCTACCACCACATTAGTTTAAAATTCGATCACTAACAATGGCCATCACACCTTAAATTTAATCTAGAGCTAACCCCTAAAATTTAAACAACAATGACTCAAAAATCAATATAACCAATCCAAAATAACCCTTAAATATAAACAACAATGACTCAAAAATCAATATAACCAATCTAAAAGAACCCTCATATAGTAAAATTGATTGCAGGAACTCTTAGACTCAAAAATTTTAACAGACACATTACTCCATGCCTCCAAAATTCATCTAGACACGAATGAAATTAAGTCGATTTCTCAAATTGTTGAGAATCAATGATTTTAATTCTACAGAAGATTTGTGTTGATAAGACAGACAAGCCATAAGCTTGATGCAAACAAATCATAAGCTTGAACAAGCATCTCATTTCTTCTAATTCCACATCTCTTCTAAAATGGTTTGTTATTATTGAAAATTGTCTTTAGTGCCTCCAGTGAAAATAATTGCCTATATAAAAACTTATGCATAACCCTAACAAATTACCCAAAGGTTAATCAATATATACTAGAAAGGGTCTTCACTATCTGATCAAACTTGATATGACTATGAATCTTTGAAGCATAATAAGTGGAATGGTATTATAATTAGACACGGTCCTACAAAATATCTCTGTATATTGAATTATAATGTTTCTTTCACGTGCGTGTAAAACACCAACTTCTTAATCTCTTTGACGTCATAAATTTTTTTCACTAATCATGAAATGTAAATTTCCATGTATTACATTGTTATACATCAAAATAAGTGTGTATCCTAGTACTTATTCCTGAAACATAAAAATTCTAACCGAAAGTATCTTTTCCTTGAATATTTTCCCAAATATTCCATATCTTTTTCAAGTATGTGAGAGATGAATAGAACTCGGTTTTTTCTTAGCATATGAAATTCCCATCTAAAGATCAATTCCCCAAAACTTTCTTGGTTTATTGGTGTGCAGTTTGTGATCTATCCATTTTATTTCCTCCATGTCCTCCTTTGAAATCTCAAAATAAAAAACATCAATTTTTTCCTTCAATCATTCTACTTTGCTAGAGTTTGGGATTACACTTGTATTCCTTTGAATACCCCACTGTAGTGCAATTTGTGATGCATTCTTCTTGTATTTCTTAGCTAAATCCTAAATTATTGAGTTTCTCTTAATGAGAAATATTATAAGTAAATTTTTAATTAAAAGGAAGAAATGAATGAAAGATACACATACCTGAAGACATGTATCTTCCAAACAAGACATAGATCCAGAAAATTCTATATTCGATGTAGCACCTACAAGGAGTGTATGTGTAGTGACTCCGATACTATTCTTCTGACAAAACTTAAATAATGACTCCCTCTGGAAGTAGGGATTTGCCTCGATTTGATTGACATCGGTATTTATTTTTGAATAAGCCAATGAGTCTCGAGTTAAAAAAATGTCATAATTGCTGCAAATCAACAATCCAATAAATTTTATAATTAGTAAACAAGATTTTCCATTCATTTAATCTTGTTTTTTCTAAAACTAAATAGCATGTTAAACTCACTTCTAGTTTTGCATGATCCCAATGCTTTGGACCAGACATGCAGAAACCAAATCTTACATGGCATGCCATGTCCCCTCCAATGATACTATGGTGTCTATGTACAAAACACCATCTTGATCCAAAGAACTATCAGTTATTCCAACCCTTGTCATTTTTATACTATGAATAATGAACATGTCTTCAAGAAATTGTGTTTATTTTTCATTTACTGATTCGATTAGAGGCAATACAAAAAAATTCAGCAACTTTGAATAAAAAAAAATTAAGAGAATATTACCTGTATATCGTGGGGCTACATGAAAATTTATTTGTAGGTCCAAATATTCCAACTATAGATTCTTTAAATTTTCCTTGTATGCCTTAAGAACATGTCAATGGTCTGAATTCCATAACTATTCCATAACTATAATTGATATTGTTACAAAAGGGAGGGATAAAGTATGTGAAATGGAACTTACTCCCTTTACTTAAATTACAGTCTGGAGTGTTTTAAAAGAGATACAAAGCATGGAAATTTAGTAGATAATGCAATTTACCTTAGAATTAACAAAAATATCCTCCCATTTCACCAAGCCTTTCTGAAAGGCCTCCACGAGTGCTTGACCAAATTCTTTTTCATTCTTGTAATCAACTCGAACCATTAAACCATATCCAAATGAGTGTTATAGTCACAGGATTTCATTCTAGGACAACTTAAAATTTAAAACCTTAATGAAGTGCACTTGATTTCCACACATTACTATTACATCCATTAGAATTCATGATAAATTTTATAAGTGAGTCACAGAATTGGAAGCAAACTGCTTAACAAATAGGAATATCTGTTGTTTGAAAATATTTTTGAAATAAGAAAAATGTTATGCAATTACCCGTCCAAGAAAAGGATTAGTTGTATAGTGAATAGTCAAAGCATCAATAAGCCTTATGATTTTGATATTATTAATAAATATCCTTCTAAATATGGTGTGGCACTTACAACTTCTTCTATGATACGAATTAAAGGAGCCTCTTAAGATAAATTTTATGAATGGATCCTAACAAGAAGATCAATCAATTATTATCTCATCATGGAGTTGATCACCTTCATACCGCCTGTGGTAGAAAATGAAGTTGGAATTTTACGAAGTTGGGGTCTATATTTTCAAATAGATAGTGTCCTAGTATTAAAGGACAAATAAATAATTTAACAAGAATTTCTCTAAGCAAGAATGGGCTCATTCTAGTACATGAAACCATGTTAATGTCTATCTTTGTACCTTGGAAAATTTCTATGGTTTGCTTACCATTTATGTTTGTAGTATTTTGTCGATTGTGGAAATTTGGGTTTATTTTAGTTAAATATTCTATTAATCCCTTGAATGCATTGTGATTCTATTTCTTATTGGATGCTTTACTAAAACATTTGTATTAGCTTCATTGGTTTCATTTGATTTTCTTTTGAATCAATGGTTTGAGGATTTTTTTTATTTTTTACCCAGCTGATGCATTTCTTTATTTTCTGCTCTCTTCCATATTTTATTGGACTCCTTCCTAGCCATTTATGGGACAGTTCCTTTAATTGAGTAATTCTTGAATTTCTATTTTCTTGAACTTTGTGACCAAATACATCAAAGTTGTAGCATTTTATAGTGGAACAAAATGTTGCAATATGTTTACCATGATTGCATCTCCAACATCTTAACAAGTTCTTGGAATTTACAAGGCATAATATTGCATAGAATTTGTAGTACAAGGTTTTGTGTTAGTCCCTTGAATGCTTCTTATTAAATTGAGCACATAGATCTATGGGAAAACACACAACTCACAAATTAGACCACACAATTTACTCAACAATTGAAGAATGAAACAGTGCAAAAATGGCTTGCAATTGTGAATGCTTTCATTAATAAAAAAAGGTAATTAGATAATAATTACAATGATGTACAATGACTTTAATACCCATTTGCNGGAAATTTGAATTGATTAGACTCTACTTGACTGTAGGTAACTAAGACCTTGTCTAAATCACTATCAGAGGACTCAATAGTTAACTGACCTTGTCTAAACAATAACTGGAGTCCATCGGAGTTCTAAAACACAACTCAAGTGTTACATTCAGTGTTGACTAAGGCAAAATGATTGTGGTAGGCGAGAAATGTGCCCCTCGTGAGTACAGCCATGTAAAACTAGCACTAATTGAATGTAGAGTACTCGAACTGAATGTAACTGACTCCTAACTTAGCTTGACTAGTCATCAACTGAACTGAACTAACCTTGGTTAGTTTTGTCATTCCTAGTGGCTCCTAAATTGTAGGGATTGGTCTATGAGGCTCCTAAACTGAAGCAATCAAGTGCAATTAGTGGAAGTAGGCCTCAATTAGTGTTCCCCACACTTTAGTAACTGAAACATGTGCCCCAGTTAGGCCAAGTGGACCCAATGGTGTTAGTGACTAAAAATAGACTCAATGGACTCTCGATTTAAACATGACTCCTGATTTAGACACATGACCAAATTGGACAAGGGAGGATTAATAATCCTAACACTTCTAGTCCTCATTTGATGCTTGATTTAACCCTTTGTTGTATCTTGAATCAAGATTGGTTTTAGTACATTTCCATTATTTAGGGTTTGAGAAAATATGTTTTTATTACCTTTTAGTTGCATGAATTAATTGTCTTCACTTTTTTTATTCTTCTATAATGATATTATATTTTCTTTGTAAATAGTTATTGTTATTCAAAAAAATAAATGAGCTTGACATAGATAAGTGAAGAGAAAAATGGTCAATGCATGAGGTTTTTATGCATTGATCATAGGATACCTATTTACACAAGGCCAACATTCATATAATGAAATAATCAATTCACATATATAAAATGCATAATTGTATTAGCGTCCACAACCTCAATTGGCTAGTGGAGGCCAAGATCGTTCATAACGTCTGATTCTATTAGTTTATCGGCTTATGAATATTTAGGTCCCCACATTCTCATTGGACCATTAAGGGACAAGATAACAAGTGGAGTCCCCACTTTCTTTGAATTTAGTCAATGAGGTTGTGTTTCATTGACACCTTCTAGTTGTGACTCATCAGTCTAAATGTTATGTTGTTGATGATGTGATTCATGTTATTTGAATAGTGTTGTTGTTCCTCTATTTTTACAAGATTTTACAAATTAGTGAAAGGTTCATTACTTTTTACAATTTTTTATAATGAAGTGAAATATTCACCAAGTTTTTACAATATCTTATAACTTAGTGAAATAATCACCAATATTTTACAACATTATTTAATAAAATGAAAGATTCATTGGGATTTTACAACATTTTATAATAAAAAGAAATATTTGCCAATTTTTTTATATATACATATTATATTATTGATAAAATCACCTTTAAATATTCCTATCATTATCAAAGAGATTTGCCCATTTTTTGTACATATAAGTATGGGGGGATTCTTAAAATCATCCCTAGTTCCTAGGTAATAAAAAATAATATACATTGCGTAAAAATCAAACGAAATATTATTTTCAAGAAAATAGTAAAATCCTCATTTAACTCAAGTTAAACCAGTTGCCCCTTTTTTAAAAGAAAAACTATAAGAGAAAAGCCAAGGGAAGACTTGGGGGAGATTATCATTATTGCTAGATGGGATCGGAGAGCATTTCCAAATGAACACTTAAAGAATACAGAGGCTGACTTCCAAACATTGGAGAAACCTCATCCTTAGGAGTTCCAGTTTCTCTTTCATCTGGGAGCCATCTCGAGGGGATCTGATTTAGAACCACGAATGGTTCTGGGTCATGGTTGGGAGGAAGATGGGAGTTCTAAGGTCAGCCAGTTATCATTCCTAAGGTCAAAAATAGAGTGTGTATTATTAATTTTGTGGGTTGAAGTGTGCAGGGTGTTGAGCCATTTCAAGTTATTTAACTACAGGTAAGAGGTTTTCTCTATTCAATATTTTATTTATGTTTTTAATTATGTTTATAGGATGATATTACAACTATTAAGATTGGTATGCTGTAATTCATCCTTCATCTACGTGAACAAATGTTTTTGAATTTTTTATTAGTTTAGGATAGAATCTAAGGTAAATTTCTTATAAGGATTGTGATAAATTAGTTTTAAAGATTCTACAAATGTATTAGGCTTTAGACTCAATTTTAACATTTAGTCTTTCTAGATAATTTGACCAAGCATTTCCCAAAACCTCGTAAACAACATTGAATCCATGCATAGAAATCTTAGATCTTAGCAACAATATAAAATATCTATTTAATAATTTCACCAAGATAGGGAAAAGTTACTTTCCAAGAAAGTATTCGCTCCAACCAAGCAAACCTAGTGTTTGAGCTCTCGTATTGAAAGAATATTATTTATACTCAACACATGAACAAATTACCATGCAAGGTTAAAGCTAGAATAACGCTTAGAATTTTATTACAAAGTATCCACAAAGAGCTACAAAGAAAGTCAGTTTATAAACTAACCTTTAAAATTAAACATCTACATGCCAAATGATAGAAAAAAACTAAAGAGCCATAGAGAGAACCAAACCCATTGGGGTTTCCGAAATCTATGCTACCAGCGTATCTAGGTTTCTAAAATGATTCCTAAAAAACTACACACAACATTGGATGAAATTTGTGTTTAAACATTTAAAAGAGACACATATATTCACCAATGTAATAGAGTCATGATCCAAGGATCAAATCCCTTGAAGTCAAAGTCCACATAAATCAACTTTACCATAACTACGATTTTATATCCATACAAAATGCATAGAATTGGATGTAATCCTTGTGAAATCATTAAAAGAATTAAATAAAATTATACAAGATCCAGATAAGTGAACCAAGGTATCACGATACCATCAAACCATCAAACATTTTAAGCTTTGGATGGAATAGGTTTAATCCTTTTAAAGGAAATAATAACGAACACAAATCAACCATCGCATCCCATAAGCATTGGCTTGGAGCATATTAAGAAATTTAAAAGAAATAACAATGATAACAAATGAACCATCGAATCCCATAAGCGTTGGATCGAAGCCTTCTTATGTTTTTAAAAGAAATAAATAAAATTACATAAACCATTCCATATAAGCAAGCTATGCTACTATGACAATAGACCCACCATCGAAACACATATGGTCATATTGTGAGCCACCTTGTAGAAGGAAGGGCTCAATGTAGTGTTGGCATTTTAACCGTTTCAAGCCATACTAAGAATTTAAATCAAGAATAGAGCTAGGGATTTTCTTAGGCTTTTGGAGTGAAGCAAATTACACAAAATACCTCATACCCAATAAATAAATACAAATAATATTACCATAGTTCCATTGTTGGCAATGGAACTATTAACTCAGAATCCCTCCTTTATAACATAAATACAGTGTTCCCGACAACTTTTCCCAATTAAAATTAGGTAATAAAACTACATTGTGTTAGACATGCTCTTAAATACCCAAAGCTACAAATTAAAACATAGAGAATAAACAAAAAGAATTACGTAGAGAACAAAACATCAAAATGCAAAGACTAATCCCATGATTTACAACTTCTTTTATTAGCTAACAAGATTTTAAATCAAATACAGAGTATCCATAATGAGATACAGCTGTCATCATTAAAATCTTTCCTAGAATTTAAACCATACCTCGACTTTCATAACTTAAATCAAACATAGAGTAATGATACAACTATTGAAAATCCAGACATAGGGTTTTATTTCACCACAGTAAAGATTAAGTTCACAATTTCAACAATTTCCTGCATATGCTCATAAAACCCTAAACCCCATGAATTGTGTGAGATTTGATTCTTCCCAAACCCTTGCAATTTTTGAATGGGAACCCATTAAAACTATAAAAAGAACATTCCCATTTAAACACATACAACAAACAACCAAAGGCTAGGATCCTTACGCATGGGCTTACAATGATGTGGCTCGACCGTCTTTTTTTCCCATAGTTGAAAGTTGCTCCAAGGAGAACCTACCATGAAAACGAGTCAAACATTAGAGTATGTATCATAAAAGAATAATAAACATGTAAATGTTGTTAAATGCATGAGGAAAAGCGCATACCTTAGTAGTTTTTTAAATAACCTTGTAATGTTCCACACTCTTCCAGCAAAACCCCAACCAAGGAGCTCATTCTCTTCCTGATATTCATGCAAAGGAGGGTTTTCAAAACCCTAGGGAAGGTTTCAAGCCTACTTCAGCATGGAGAGAGCAACCACGATGCCATCACATGGCCATATTAATTGCAGCAACCAGACTCCCACTAAGTTTTACATTTTTACCCTTTCCCTACATTCTCTTGACCTTTTGTTTATTTGGTTAGGTTTTACACCAAGCACTTAAACCCTTAGTGTTTAGGTATTAGAATCTTTGTTTTGTGGGTCTTGTCCCTTATAACGAATATACGCGTAACAAAGGCTCAACTACGTAGCACCTTCAAAACCATAGATAAATCATGTATTAGATCATAAGAACTAAGTAATCCCAATCCATAAGAGTCTTCCTTACCTTTTTGATTGAGTAGTTAGTTAAATCTAGCCACTCGTCCCCTTCAGAAGAAGAGGTAAGTTAGCCATGTAATTTTAGTAAATAAGATTAGGTTTCATAATAAAAATCAATTATAAAAAAGAGGTATCGGAAACATCATTAAACTAAATAAAAGACACAGATATAAAATAAACTCAGTATACAAATGAACGACAATAAACATCATCAAAATTAGAATAACATGTATTAACCTATGAGAGAAAACCAGAGCATGATCAAAAGTATTGTTCCTATTCAAGTTTTTATAATGTTGAAGCTAATTAT
The DNA here is from genome assembly GCA_001517045.1 of Pseudotsuga menziesii. NCBI lineage: Eukaryota > Viridiplantae > Streptophyta > Pinopsida > Pinales > Pinaceae > Pseudotsuga > Pseudotsuga menziesii. The sequence goes on along the minus strand of LPNX010781098.1, from coordinate 516,926 downwards.
AGATGTCCCTCTGATATTAGTAGTTTTATAGACCTTAACTATTTTTTTTTATTTACGAATTTTAGGGACATTACAGGTCATATGAGATACCAGTTCCAAACACTTCGATACTTTATGAGAGCTACTGAACAGTCCACTACAGAAATATGTATTTCAAACCTTTATTTGTGATTTTGTAAACTAAGAGAAGATTATTTGTTACTGACTGTTTGAACTGTAGATTTAAAGAACAACTCAAATCCTAGACACAGAAGAAAAAAATAGTCGACACGGGAACATAAATTCCCCACCCTGAGAAGAAGAACTCATGGTCGAACTGAAATACAACCTAATGAAGTATATACATAGTCTACAAGAATATCTGCAGAGTTTTAAAGATGATAAAATTAATGAAAGGAGAGAACACAAACCAATAAATGAAGGTTTTTTTTGTAACTTGACACATATAAACCTTCATAGACATCCTACCCACTCAACAAACAGATCCAAAGAAAACTATCATCATAAAAGGAGTACCATTAGTCGAAGATAGGAGGGACGAGATGAAAACACCCTTGACATCGTAGAAGAAGAATATCAAATTTCTTCTAGTGATGGATCACCCTCTCCTTGCAAGAAAAGGAAGAAAAATGATGACAGCCTTTAGGGCGAATTTTGAAATATTAAAGCCACAACTTATGAAGGGGAAATGAATACCAAAGAAAATGTTGAAGAATGGATCCTGGGTATGAATAAATACTTTTGAGTACATAATTAATCCCATGAATTTAAATCTTGGCTCACCATTTACAAATTAAATGAAAGGGTAGCTAGATGGTGGAGAGACCTGAAATATACTAAGAAAGATGAAGTAAATGATATCATATGGAGTACTTTCCGCAAAATCTTCTAGGAAAACTATATGTCTGAAATATTCTTTGACAAAAAAGTAAATGAATTTCATGAATTATATATGGGATCCCTAACTATGGATTCCTTTATCAACATATTTTTAGATCTCCTACATTATGTACTTTACATAAAGGACTAAAATGTCAAGATACACAAAAAAATTGTATGTGTTCGTCAAATTTCTGAGAGAGAATTGAGTTTGACATGCCCAAAACTCTAAACACCACCTTGCACGACAATAGACTTTGTTATGAACATGGACAACCGAGACTGGAAAATATAAACAAAAAGTGAGACATATTTAGGTCCTTCTCATACAATCGAAAGCCTCATTCTAAGCCACATCCCTACCAAAAATAGGACAATAGTTTCCCGCCTAACGTAAATTTCAACAAACCTGATGCATGATCAAATGTTTCTACACCAAATTCCAGCATACCAGTAGAAAACAGAGAAGCCAAGTCTGCCTCACTGCAGGTTAGTTGTTGGAAATATCAAGGGCCCCATTATGCAAGATATTTCTCAAACAAGACAAATGGAGTCCTACAGAACCTACAACAAGACCCAACAATAGAATACATGGCTAGTACACCTATATCTATGCATCACTCTATGGCCAACATGCAGATCATTAGGCCACTATGTTGGAAATAGAAGGTAAGGTTTCAAACACTTCTATTTCAATTTTAATTGATCATGGTTCTTGTCGAAGCTTTGTTTCCCCCAATATTTATGAAACAGATAACCTAAACAAAGAGAAACATGAGAAACCATGGAAGGTACAACTAGCCACTGGTACAAAAATAAAGGTTTTAGAACTAGTAAAAGAATGTAAGATAGACCCGAATGGTTTTCCAACTAATGTATACCTGAATATATTACCCTTAGGATCGTACCACATACTTATATGCATGGACTGGTTGGAACAACACCATGTCATGGTCGAATTTTTAAACAGGTCAATCTTATGCACAAACAACCAATAGAATCAAAGAGATATTCAAGGCATACCCAATAAGGTTTTTGTTAGACATATATCTGCCTTACAAGAGAATAAACGTATAAGGAAGGGATGCAAACATTTTACAGTTAACATCCAAGATGTAGAAGCCAAAAGAGAACAACAAATTGAAGAATTTATGGTTCTCATAGACTTCAAGGATGTATTTCCTAAGGAAATACCACGACTAACACCCAAGGGAGACTTATATTTTTTCATAGAAATGACGCCAGGGTTAGTACCAACTTCAAAATCCCCATACCGAATGAGCACACCAGACTTGGTGGAGCTCAATTTACAGCTACAGGAATTTATACAAAAGGGTTATAAACGGCCTAGTGTGTCTCCTTGGGGAGCACCTATACTATTCGTAAATAAAAACGAAGTTATGATGTGAATGTGCATCGATTAGTGACAACTCAACAAGATGGCCATCAAGAACCATTACCCAATCCTTAGGATCGATGATTTGTTTTATCAAATCAGAGGACAAAATATCTTTTTGAAGATCGTCTTGCAATCCAGATACCACCATGTTCATAATATAGTTTTCATTGATGTCAAAGGAGTTCATGAATAGACATGATAGAAGGATGAAATCAGTAAAAGAAAAATGATCCATTACATGGATCATCATTGATGTCCAAGGAGTTCATTAATGACAAAGAAATAACCAAGGATATGATAGTAGGACAGACTCAGCGAAAGACAAAGGTAATGATGACATTACATGGATGATGGTATGGAAGATATGATGACATGGCATGGAATGGATGATGATATGGAAGATATGATGAGATGACATGTCATAGATGATGATGTGGCATGAAGTTGAATCATTGTTGCATTATGACATCATTGTGGAGAAATATAAAAAATTGGTGAAAATGACGAAATTGACTATTTATGACTAAGTATGGATTAATAAAAACTAGGATGGTCTAAGAGAATGCCCACCATAATTCTTGGTTTCACTAAAATTCATGCACCATGGTACTAGGCTATAGACTTTCATAGTGGCTATCTAGTCATGGTCTCAATTTTCCTTCATCAATTATGAGGAGTGTTGCTAGGGTTTCACCCCTAGCTTGTGCAAATGAGCACCTACTAAGGACAATGGATTCCTTAGTAGCAGTTCAATGATATGTGAAATAAACAGTATTAAACGGAAATAAAAACTAATCTAACATATTCATGAAGCAAAAACAGTAGAAAGTAAATAATGACTTTTATTGATCTGACCTTCAATGGGAAGGTTGGTGAAGCCCTTTGCACTGGTCCGATGTCAGTGGCTTCGAGCTTCAAGCTGCTTCTTCTCTTTCTCCGATGGTGGAAATGGGCCAAAAGGGGCTCTCAATGGTGAAAGTAGCTCGATGGTGAGCTAGGGTTTCACGAGCAATTTTGGCAGAGGCACGACACTTGTGATTGTGGATACCAAATAAGGGGTCTTCATCCCTTATTTATAGTTGGAAACTGCATGCGGTTTTAGGTTTAAGGTTTTAGCTGTTTATGGTTTCAGCTGTTTAGGGTTTTTTCCTCCTTTTCCTCATTATTTTATATTTTTTCTTCCTTTTTGGAGATTTTTTCTTTTTTGGAGGAATTTTGGATATTTTTTGGAGGAAAAGAGGGTTTTATGGCCTTTTGGAGGCATTTTAAGCCTTTTGGAGGATTTTTGGATGGTTTTATGGGTTTTTGATGGAAATATGGTAGGAAAATGGACAAATGAGCCATGTAATGGGGTAGATGAGGTAGTTAATCATTTTTTGGTGTTAACAGATTGCCCCCTAATGTGCGAGGGCAGGAGCTCATCGGATGGCCGATGGACATCATAATTCATATTCGTTTTTCCTAGGGTGTGGAGAAGAGAAGGAACCAACTGAAGCCTGGAACCACGATCTCGAACCAACTGCAAGGACTGAAAAGTACATAACCTCAATAATGGATGAGGAATCATCTGATCATCTGAACGAGGCGGGCATTCCCATGCTCGTATCAGGATATAGCATAGTAATAACAATGGGGTCCAATAACGGGGACCTGACATATACCTGGCCTCAAATACTGAATGAGGAAGAATCTCAATATATGGACGAGGTAGGAATTCCCATGCTCATATCAAGATACATAAAAAATAACTGTGAGGCCCGAAAAGAGGGACCTGTAGGATACAGAGAAATCCACTGTGTATATCATAAGTGTCCAGAGGGGACACAAATCGGGAACATACTGCAGGGCTGACCATGTCTGAGCTGAACAACTGATGCACTGGAATGACAACAGTGCTACTGAATGTGGTTCAAAAAGGAACTGATGAGCTGCTGGATAAAAGTGACAACAGTCATACGTGCAATGGTACACTGATCTCGAACTGAATTGGGTACTCAAGGAAGCATGAATACAATCGCCAACGCAGCCCGGACATCTACGGGAACATATAACTGGGTGTTCCGAAGTGACTCATCAAGATGCTAGAGTCGGGGGAAGTCCGGGGTCTTCGAAAAATAATGGAATGGATATACATCCTGCGCGATTCTCAACGATGCGATTAAGGTGCTGAAGTCGAGCATGTGAGAAAAAACTATTCGGAGAGGCAATGATGACTCCTCCCAAAATGGTGATGAGTCCAAGGCGCAGGGGCCTCTAGGTCTATCCTCAGGAATAGAGGTGTTGTCGTCGACAAAGGGAGACCTACAACTATCAAGGCAATGATGTTTCCTTGACAGGAGCACGAGGTGAAAAACTGAACTGTGATAGTACTGATGGCAGGGGGAATAACTGGATGGACTCAAACTTCCTTTGTTCAGAGTATGATGGCGGGGATGATCAGGCAGCATATGAGACTCACTGGTGGTAAAGGGATCATAGCGGTATAGGATCTGAGGGTGAATGGTCTGAGGGAGACTCAAGCTATGGTAAAATGGTAGGAGATTGCAGAATACTCTGAACAAAGGCGACCTGATTGGGGGTGCTGCCGAGAGAATCGATCATAGCGCCAAGAGGCGTGGGGGGACTGCTTCATGGGTTAGGGAACTTAGAAGAAGTGTGGATATAAAATGGTACTGTCATGTGGATTTTTCGAGCCCAGGACAGTTCATGCTCGTGGTTGCTTTCAATTTTAAGGACTCTGAAAGCAAATAAGAAGACTCTGAAGTAATGGAATGGTACTGTCGTGTGGATTTTACGAGCCCAAGACAGTACATGCTCGTGGTTGCTTTAAATTTTAAGGAGTCTGAAAGCAAATAAGAAGACTCTGAATAAATGGTCAGGCAAGGAGGAAGTGTTCAATCAAGGGACATTTATGATGACCAGGACTGAGGGTGGGGGGGAACACTGGTGGGCCTCCTTGCGGGGTGAATGAATGGTGGCAACATAACGGAACATTTGCAGTATGACAGGAGTGGATGGCTCATGTAAAAAGTGCGAAAAAATCTGATGACGATTGATGTGGCATGCAAATCTATGCGGCAAGGTGTAGGGATGCAATGTTGAAATTGTACCAAGTGAGAGCGAGAAATGATCTCAAGCATCATCACGAGCTCGAAAAAATGAATCCGACGATATAAAAAGTGTGAAAAACGGAGAACGGCCGAAGTGCCGCGCAAACCAAGGCGACTAATGGTATCGAAAAAATGGGCAAAAAATGATGTAGCAAAAAATAATGCAACGAGGTGACCATTGTGATGGTCTCGTCGTGCTGATTCCAATGGTGGAAACAATTCGAAAAATGGACTCCGTATGGGTTCAGAAAAGCCAAAACAAGAAAAGGTCAACGGACTATAAATAGTAAGTGGGCCCAGCGTGACATGTGTCATTTGACTATTGGACTTTGATTTATGAGCACAGTGGATCAGAGCTGACTTGTCTTTTCTGGACGATTTGACCAGTCGATTGCAGAGTCGGGAGATACAGGTATTCTGTTAAACTCATACCTGCATAGTTTTTGGGTTTGGGGGGTGGGTAGTGGGTCCCAGGGGATGATTTGTACGGTCCACGTGGGTGGATCGTGGGTTTGGGGGTCTAAACCGCGGTCTCCGACCGCGGGTTTAGTCCGTACAGTTGCAGCTAGGGACCACGGCTGTAGGCCGGATAGCCGTGGTCGGAGACCGCGGCTGTGAACCGGACAGCCGCGGTCTGAGACCGCGGCTGTAGGCTGGACAGCCGCGATCGGAGGCCGTGGCTGTAGGCTGGACAGTCGCGATCGGAGACCGCGCTGTTTCGGTTGTTTTGGTGATTTTGGGAAGGTTTTGTTATTTTGACATGAGTCTGACGAGACTTCGTGGTGTGATTGACAGGATGCCGCGGGTGTTATGGAGGGAGCGGGAGATACCTGAGGAGATCGTGACTATTGTTCAGGAGGATTGTCAGGTGTAGTCGATACTAGGGATTTTCAGACTGCTGAAGTTTGCAGAGGTGCCGATGATGTGGTCAACAGGATTGCTGCTGAACTGGTTGGTTGATTTATGGGAGCTAGATGCACTGTCATTTCGAGTGCAGGGAGAGAGGGTGGACCTCACCCTGACTGATGTTTATTTCTTGACTGGGTTGCCCTGCCTGGGGAGGGTAGCTGATACACAGCCGCGAGTGTCTGCGGACCTCGATATCGATGATATGCGGGAGCGATTCTGTAGGGCAGAGGCTGAGGTGCATAGGAATGCACTCTTGGTGAGGGACTTCTGAGAGCCCGCAGTACGGGCTATGGCGGCGTGTGTAGTTCGGATTTTGGGGTCCCAGTCACCTGAGAAGGTGTCTGGGGGTTAGATGCAGCTCGTGGAGCGTGTACTGGCTGGGACTTACTTTGCTTGGGGCCAGATGTTCCTGACCTGCGTGCAGCAGCAACTGACCGCAGCGAAGGATTCTGGGAAGGGATTCTGCTTTGGTTCGTTTCTATGTGCCTTCTTTATGGAGAGGGTCCCCACACTACGGCCGCGGGTGCCGATCAGAGCAGGAGGCGTGAGGGAGCCTCGGATGATTCGGTGGGGGGAGATGATGCGCCGCCATGGTGGCGGGGATGTTGGGCGGTACTTCACACAGGAGCTGTACCTGCAGTGGCTCCAGCTACCACTGACGCTGGAGGATTATCCATACAGGGATATGGACTTCACTGGAGATCCGAATGCTCCACGACCACCAGGACAGGCATGGGGGCCAGATGGTATGTATGATTTGATTGCATTGTCCAGTTTTATGTATATGATATATTCTTGATGTATAGTAATGGAAGAATTGGCATTTTGCAGATGTGGGTCCGAGGCTACCGCCAGGACATGTGGCACGCAGAGGGACGGTGGTCATTCCAGCTTTGCCTGGGCGGGGGGAGGTGCGTCATCCAGATGCCGAGGGGACACTGGAGTCGGTATGGGTGCTGTTAGAGCGGTTGTTGGAGGGAGTGACTGACGCGGGATGGCGGGACCTGGATCCGGCCGTGGTCTAGGATTGTTTGGGGGCACCCCGGGATTTTAGAGCGATCGCGATCCGGGTGGCCCTATTGGCGGATAGGGCACGGGCACAGGCACAGGCGCCCAGACGGGATGAGGACTCACCGGAGGAGGAGCAGGGGGAGGACTCATAGGCTGCGGATACTGGGAGTGATGCAGGATACGACTCTCCTTAGGGAGTGCAGGGGACTCCCCCCCAGTTTTGTAGCTACGGCCTGTACCTTATGAGGCTTTTAGGATTGTACATACATTTTTTTGTATAGCTGAGTACAAGGGTACTCAGGACATGTATAGCTCATGTATATATTTTTGGTTTGATATATATATATATATGCACATGGATGCACCTTCTTTATGATGTTTTGTCATTTGTACGCACGTGGATGCGCTTGATGATGTGTTATATGTTTGTATTGCACGTGGATGCAAGTAGTATAGGGTGTTGGGCACGTGGATGCCCCTTGTGTATTTTATGTGATGAGACATGATTTATGTATGTTTAGGCACGTGGATGCCCCTATGGATGCAAATGTGATGCAGTATTTTTGGTTTTTTATATATATTTGGATGAGATGCTATGGGATAATGGTGCATGGTGGAGGGGTTACATGGTGTGATTGATATGCCAATCTAGGATGGTATTGGCCATGTGATCCACGACACTATTTTGAGCTCTTGGGACATGTGTGAATGTGATGGATTCAAACTGTTGGCTAAGTTGTTTTGTATGCAGGAATTTTCTAAATAGGCAAGGATCGCGCACCTGGTAGCAGTTGTTGAGCTGGGAGACAAGTAGATGGGAGTCCAAGAATGTGTGAAGGTGACGTATGCCCATCTGGAGGGCAGCAGTCAGGAGACCGGTCACAGCATCATACTCCGCTTGGTTATTGGTAGCAGCACCTATACATGTTCCGTCAATATGAATCAGTTCATTGGAAGGGAAATACAAGACCCATGCTGCAGAAGCCAGGTTGGGAGACCAGGGGCTTGCGCCATCAGCGAAGCCAATGTAACGAGGTGGAAGATGGTCCATCTGTGGGCATGAAAAGACGATGAATGTGAGATTCTGGTAAAAAAGGTAAAAAACAAAAAGGGGAGAGCAAACTTTACAATGCGAACCAATGAGGTCGCGGCTTCAGTTATGGGTAAAAACGTTTAAGCTACAACCCATTGCGGGGGTTGCGTAAAGGGTGGCCTTCAGAGTTGGCTAAAACGTATGCCCCCTTGCCAAGGCAAGTCTGCACGATGTAAGGGCCTTGCCACATGGACTCAAATTTTCCTTTACTGGTTTTGTCGTGGGCTTGGTCGTAGGCGAGGACGAGGTCCCCTTTGTGGAAAGTTCGAGGGTGAACATGTTTGTCGTAACTGGCTGTGGAGCGGCTTTTGGCAGCTTCGATATTCTGGAGAGTGGCACGACGATATTCATCGGCTTTTTCGAGGGATAGCAGATGTTGCTCAAGGGGGGAGGTATCGGGGAGAAGCTCAATGGCGATGTGTAAGGCAGGTATCTGACACTCGATGGGGAGGACAGACTCTACACCGTGAACTAAATGAAACGGGGTAAAACCAGTGGCGGTCTTAGTGGAGGTACGGTAAGCCCATAAAGCAGGGAATACCATATGGTGCCAATTGGACTTATGCCGGTCAACGGTGCGTTGGAGTATGGTTTTTAGGATTTTGTTCACAGCTTCTACTTGACCGTTCCCTTGAGGGTAGTAAGCCGAGGAGAACTGGTGGTGGAACTTGAGGAAGGTAGATAACTCACGCCAAACAGAATCTTCAAAGTGTGAGCCATGGTCTGAGACCAACTGTTTAGGGACCCCGAATCGAGTGATAACATGGTTGAAAAAGAAACGGGCAGCAGTCTCAGCGGTACAGTTGAAGGTGGGCATGGCTTCCGCCCATTTGGTGAAGTAATCGACGGCGACAATGATGTATTTATGGCCATTCGTAGATGTGGGTCTACACTCCATGAAGTCGATGGCCCACTTACAAAAAGGACCAACGGTGACGACTGGGTGTAACGGAGTAGGTGGTGTCCGTGCCTTGGGGGCAAAAAGTTGGCAGTTATGGCAATGCTTGACCGCAGTGATGCAGTCGGTGAAAAGTGTGGGCCAGAAATATCCGGCGCGGACGACCTTTTGGGCAGTGGCCATCCCTGAGAAATGGCCGCCGTAGGCACCGCTATGACAATCATTAAGGACCTGTTCAGCTTCCTCGTGTGTAAGGCAACGACAAAGAATCGTGTCGACTCCTTGCCAGTAAAGGACATCTCCGATGAGGAGGTAGCGAGAGGCATGATGACGGATACAACGATGTTCATTACAAGTGATGGTGGGTCGAAACTTTTGCGTGCGCAGGTATAAAAAGATATCACTCTACCACGGGTCTTCGGATGAGATAGTAAACAAGTGATTATCGGGTAACTCCTCGGAGATAGGTGGAGCCGGAATGAAGGAAGGGAGATCAGTGATGAGCTGGGAAAGTGCAAGGGATTTAGTGCTCTTAGGTTTTTGGAACATGAGGTCATATTCCTGGAGGATAATGACCCATTTAGCCACACGACCTTGCAGGAGCCACCGATTTAAGAGATAGACCATGGGGTTAGAATCGGTGACAACTGTGGTATGACTAAGTAAAATGTAGTGTCGCAATTTTTGGACAGAAAATACCACTGCTAGGGCTAGTCTCTTCTCGTATGGGTAACATAGGGGTGGGCCGGACAAGGTCTGGCTGACATAGTAAATGACATGCTCTTTGCGTGAGGTGTCTTCTTGAACCAAGACTCCGGACACAGCATGCTCAGATGTCGAGATGTAAAGGATGAAGTCCTGAGAGAAATCTGGAGGGGAGATCAAGGGGGCTTGTGTGAGAGCTTTCTTGAGGTCTTCGAATGCAGCTTCTGCTTGCGCGTCCCAGACAAAGGGTACGTGGGTACGGAGTAGGCGCAAGAAACCATGAACGGTTGTGGCATAATCAGGAACGAAGCGTCGAAGAAAATTGGATCGCCCTTGCAGACTTTGGAGTTGCCAGAGCGTTCGAGGAGAGGGAAGGTCTAAGATGGCTTGGACTTTCAGGGGATCAACAGTGATTCCTTTCTGGGAAATAATGAAACCTAACAATTGGCCTGCCGAAACGCAAAAGATGCACTTGTGTGGGTTCAAGCGGATCTGATATTTGCGACAACGCAGAAAAACTTGCCGAAGGTCATTAAGGTGGTCTGATCATTTTCGGGAACGAGCTGTAAGGTCATCAAGGTAGACGAGCAGGATATGAACCAAATCATGAAAGCAATAGGTCATGACCCGCTGGAATGTGGCACCAGCATTTTTGAGGCCAAAAGGCATGACGCGATAGGCAAAGGTGCCCCATGGGGTAGTAAAAGCGGTTTTGTACTGGTCTTCCTTTCGGATTTGGATCTGATTGTATCCGAAAAAACCGTCCATGAACGAGAAGACTTCATGCCCCGCACATGCATCAATGAGCTGGTCAATGAATGGCGTAGGGAAATTGTCTTTGGGACAAGCGGTTTAAGTCTCGGAAGTCAGTGCATACTATAAGGGTGCCTTGTTTCTTGTTGACAGGAACAGGGTTTGAAACCCATGTGGTATAGGCAATAGGATAAATGAATCCTGCCGTGCGAAGTTTCTCAATCTCGATTTTGACAGCTAGGAGTTTTGAGGGATTAATGGGACGTTGTTTCTGACGAACGGGGGGTACATCAGGCCATGTGTCAATGTGGTGTTCTATAATGGCAGGGTCAAGACCAGGCATTTGAGTATAGGACCAGGCAAAGACATCACGAAATTCTTTGAAGAGTGTTTTGTATTCCTCAATCTCCTGCTTAGTGCAAGATGCCCCTAAAGCGATGAGTTCGGGGGTGCCACTGGGGGCAGCGATATCAATATGGATGACAGGTGAGATGTTGGCCATGTTACCCTCTTCGAAGGCATCGGGAGCAGGAATAGGGTCCTTGAACCAGTTGACCTTTGGGGGAAGCAAGTCTTTGGATTCAACTGCAAATTGAGGAGCAGTGTTCGGGGAGGGTTCATCTGGGAGGAAGTAGGAACGATGGTGCATGTCATCCCAGGGATAATCTGGGGTAATGAGAGCCTCAAGAATCTCTTCATCGGTACGGAATGTTTGTGTCTTCAAATCGGTTGACGGAGGAGTAGTGGTGGAAGAGATCATATAAATGGTATGAATCTCGTCGGAAGAGGAAGAGTCCGGGGGGTGGATCTCCACAATGGTGGGTGGCGCCGTCTCAAGATCCAGATTGTTCATCTCAAAGAGAGTGGTATTAACTTCTCCGGAAGGGGAAGAGATCGGGGAACATATTTCCTTAATGGTGAGAGGTGCTGTCTCAAGCTCCGGATTGTTCATCTCAAAGAGAGTGGTACTAACTTCTCCGGAAGGGGAAGAGACTGGGGAATGGATTTCCTTAATGGTGAGGGGTGACGTCTCAAGATCCAGATTGTTCATCTCAAAGAGAGCTACTCTGTACTTGGGGAGATCGGGACAGTAATGGGAGTAATGCCCGTAAACTTCGCATAAAGCACAGGAGTGGTTAGTGCGCATGGATTTGTTGGGAGGCATAGGGGTTGGATCTAGATGGACAACCGGGATAGTGGGGTCATCGTCGAGCATTTGCATGTATTCCTTTAATGCTGGTAACTGAGGACATAGGTGAGTTGCATGGCCTAACTCATCGCACAGCGCGCATTTGGGAGGAGCACGAAACACAGGGGGGTTTTTGACTGTCTTAGGAGGTGGGACAGCAGTGTAAGGTTGGGGGCCTCTGCCCCCAGTGGGTTTGGTAAGAGGAGTGGGGGGTTTCGCGGAGGGCGACGATGTAGTGACACCGGGAGGTGGTTGACTAGTAGTGATGATGGGTTGCATCGGTTGTAGGACGACATCTAGTGTCGGGGGACGAACGGGAGGCGAAAGATACCAAACGGGTAATCCTAAGGTTAACCCGGGGAGGTTGAGGGTAGCCATGACCGGGGTGCTAACCACTCCTGAGGGAGGGAAGAGGAAGGGAATGGTATGAATGGGTGTAGCACCAATGTGACTAGGTACCAACGGGGGTCTAGGCAACAAAGGCATTTGATTAGTAGGAGTTCGCGTGATGTGGGACAGGGTACATAGGTTGGACACTTCAGTGGCAGGTGACGGGGGTGGAATAGATGGGAATGTCGAGGTCATTGGCACATCTGAGTAAACTCCGGGCCCCATAGAAGAAACTAATGAGGTGGTGGCACCTGAGACAGGTTGTTTAACCATGGGTAGAACATTTTCGGGTTCCGCGGGGGCATTGGGATCGTGGTAAGTGAGCTGGTCAACCGTGACCACGCGTCCCTCATGGGGAAACATCATGGTACAAAAAACGGTAGAAGCAACTGCCCGCATGGAATACATGTAGCTGCGGCCAAGTAAAAGGTTGTAATCAAGCTGTGCGTTGATAGCCTCGATGTTGATGAGGACAATTTTTCCAGCCAGCTGGAGGGGGACGTTCGTTAATAGGCCTTGTGGTTGAGCTGAATGGCTGTCATAGGCTCGCAACGCAGTAGCAGACGGCTGGAGAAGGGGGGATCCCAGTTTCTGCCAGATGGAGGTGGGCATGACACATGTAGAGGCGCCTTCATCAATAATGCATCGATGGACGACAAAATTCCGAATGGAAACAGAAACTTGGAATGCCAAATTGGAAGGCAGGCGAGGTTTGGATTTGTCCAAATAAAATGCCATTAACTGCGAATCATTTGGATCGATAGCCCCAATGGCTAAGAGTAAATTATTACGCTGCGAAGGGCAGTTTTTTAAGACTTCTAACGCAGACATGGCTGCGGGGGATTGGGCTAAGTCATCGACAATGTTGTAGTTTGACGCGGACCGCGCATTGGGGTTATTGTTGATGCGACGAAGTGGGAAACGAGCTCCCTTGGGGGCACCATCTAGTGGAGGTGGTGGTATACGTAACGCCTGATCAGTGGGATGAGCGTTAGTGGGTTTATCGGAGGGAGGAGCTTCAGGGGTGGAGCCATATTGGTTCCGCCGAGTCTGAAGGTTGACCTCATCGGAGGACATCATCAACAAGTGGTGGGTCCTTGAGTCAAACATGGGTTGATCAGGAGCAGCGTAAGTGATTTGTTGGGTTGGTGTGTTAGCTTGAGGGGGAGCCAACGGTTCAGTGTTCACTATGCCTTGGGTTGGTAAGGGGTTTTGCAGCACCAAAGGTGGCTGTTGAGGTTGTGGGGGGTTGGGTGGTGCTTGAGGAGCCGCCTGCCGTTGGCGGTGTAGATCAGCAGCCAAAATTTGTTGAACTCGCTCCATATGTGGACAAAAATGGGTGTAGTGGCCATAGACCTCGCAAACAAAACAGGGAAAGTTTGTCCACAAATTGGGGTTTTTAGCCTGCTTGGGCGGGCGGTCAGGGTTTTGGTTAGCAGGGGTCGCATTATTATTAGCGGGGGGATTAGGGGGTTGACCAGCTTGGTCGGCTGGTTGGTTGTTCCCACGATTCCGACCCCTACCGCAGTTTTGTTGGCCCTGGTTGCATTGGTTGTTCTGGTTTTGTTGCGGGTTTTGTTGAGTGTAGACTTGCCCTTGGATAGCAGGTGGATTCTGAGGTTGCGCAGGTGCGGGAGCAGGCTGCGGTGGATAATATGTCGGTGGAGGCTGCGCTGGTGTAGCTACTTGAGGGGGTTGTTGATATTGCTGTGGAGCAGGTTGTAGGTTTGCCGCAGGGGCTGGCTGTGGTGGGTAATAATGAGGTTGAGCGTGTGACGGCGCAGGAGCTGGTGCAGCCTGCTGGTGATAGTAGGGCTGAGGTGCGACCGGGGGGGTGTAAGTAGGAGTCATATTACCGAAACAATGAGGTGGACAGGAGGGTCCATGGGTATGGTGGTGATGTGGCGTGTGAGCATACGGGTTTGTTTCTCCAGACTGTGAGGTAGTCCATGAAGGTTCAGGGGTAGGACGGGCTATGGAAAATGGTTGAGGCTGCGAAGAGACACGGCCAATGATGCCGTCGGCAGCATGGGATGCCCCCGGCGCGTCCTGCTTGGAGGAATCGTCGCGAGGGGCGTCAGGTATAATGGTATAAAGATAACCCGACTAGGCGTAAATGAGATCGAACTGTTGGGCTTTGAGAATAGCCTCTTCTTCAGACTGGGGTCTTTCAGATGCCACATCCTTAGCAATGATAGGAAGGAGGGATTTGAGGAACCAATCTAGGAAGATCCAGTCATCGAGCTTGATTTTGCATAGGCTACGGCGTTGACGCCATTCATGAATGTGGTCTGTGATGTGGGTAGCCATGTTCTGTCTGCATGACAGGAGGATCTCAACGCCTGCGTCATAGCGGACGGGTAACTGGAAGAACTGCAGGAAGGTGGAGGCCAGGGACGTAAAGGTGGCATGGGTTCCATGGGGCAGCTCGATATACCACTTGGCAGCAGAGCCAGTGAACGTGCGCTGTAATAAACGGAGGCGAATAGAGTCATCTACTATGGAGTTGGAGGAACACCATAGGTGGAAGGACATGATATGGTTTTGTGGGTCCTCACCTGCCTTGCCCTCGAACTTAGGGATGTCAGAGGGGAGCTTGGTGGGCATGTGAGGCCATGTAGGTTCGTGTCGTATGGGGTCATTGGTCAATCTGGCTAGGTCAGGCAGGTTGAGGCTAGCCATGAATGGCAAACTGGACAAAGAATGTGACACGGTAGTGGGTTGGATTAAGTTGAGGCCGATGCCCCCAAGTGGAGGGGTAATGTGAGGGAGGTTGCCCCCAAGTGGGGTAACCAAGGTGGTATAGGATGGACCTGCACCGCCATGGGTGGTATGGGTCACTGATGGATTGGATTTAGGTATTCCTGCTGTGGGAATAGGGACCATGAGGGGGACGGTAGATGGGGGCCCCGTGGAGGGCATACCCATAGTGGGTGTGGTCACTGGTGTAGTGGTGGATGTGCCACCAACTGTCCCTACCAAGAAGGGATTGGGATTTATACCAGCCATGGGGCTAGTAGGGGCAGTGTAAAGGGGGTTCTCGGACTCTGGCTCACGATCAGAGGTAAAATAAGGGGCGTCAGTATCTGGTGACGGAGTCCTATGCCGCTGACGAGTGGATTCAAGTGACAAGGCTCGAGATCTACGATGAGTGGTATCAAGTGATCTGTGCAGTGGGGGCTCGCTTCTGAGGCGCCGAGAATGTCTCGGGGACGTAATGGTGACAAATGGTGTCAAATCTCTGTGGGTTGAGGTAACAACAAACCAGCTCAAAAAATCTAATGCAACCGAGTGTGCAAAAATAGAGCTAAAAAAAAATAGGGCACTCACGCCAACAACCAACTCAAAACACCCACTGTAACAGCGTGCTACAATAGGCGGAGTGTCAATAGAAATGGTTAGAATACCAAAAAGAAGCAGGTTTCCTAAAAAATAGAAAACGGTGGACTCACTAGACCAAAAGGAGGTAAGGGAGCATGCAAACACCTAACTAGAAGTATTATGACTCAACTAGGCATATCCTCTGCAAGGTGATGAAATCCAAGTTAGACAATATGAATAGGAAAGCCAAGTGGCTAAGGTATCCCCCTACCGGGAGGGACATCGGGTACTCAAATCCTAGAAGAATGGCAACTAAGATACCCCGTTCATGACACGTCCAGAAAGGTAAATCTGCCACTTAGTCCTTTAACCGCAATATTCCCTATACAGGGATATTCCGAGAACTGCGAAAGGTAGCCCTTCAGTTACTGAATGGAGTTTGGTATTCCACTCAGACCTCTGGAACCAATCTCACGACTTCAACCATCCTAAGGGAGAGGCCCTCTGATAAACCGGTTGTGACTGTGTCAAAAAATACTAGGGGATTTTGGTTCCCTAATGGACAACAACTATGTCTCAAGTGTAAGTAACCGGGGGGTGTTTTTGGAAGCCTATCCCCCCGATCCTACCTAACTATAAAATTCTTTTATGTTCCCCAAGTGGGGTTAGAATGTTGGTTGAGTTAAGTAATTTTTAAGTCTCACTTGAATTAGGTGACAGATTGTGTGCTTGTGAGGTTATGAACCCAGTAGAGAAGTGTCAGGCCAACTTCCTAAATAATCAATAATACTGAAAGAAAAAATTTTACTATGCAAAATTTACTGAATAAACAATGTTGAAATTTTAAAAACAATGCTGTAAAATGGTAACAGAAATAATGATGCCGAAAAATGCTGTAGGGCTGCAGGTAGAGCGGATGGCTGTGCAGGTGCAGAAAATATGGCAGCAAAGGGGCTGGGTTCAAAAGCAGAAATAAGTGCAAAAAGTCAGATCGCGGGTCTGTGGCTGGATCGCGCGATCGGACCGCGGGTTTTAAGTAAACAGGCGCGAACAGGTCGCGGGTTTATGGAGAAAACAGGCGGGCGGACCGCGGGTTTGAAGGAAACAGGCGCGGTCAGGTCGCGGGTTTCTGGAGAAAACAGGCGGGCGGACCGCGGGTTTGAAGGAAACATGCGCGGTCGAGTCGCAGCGAGAGGGCTCAAAGACGCGTCCGGGAGGCAAGAAAATGGCCTACAGCGGCGGTCTGGTTGCAGGTAAGGGACTAAAACGCGCGGTCGGGCCGCGACTGCGAAAGAAAAAAGTGCGGTTTACGGCGGCCGAAAACGACAGCCGAAAGTACAATACGGGAAAAATAAAATAAAAAAGCCAGTGGAGTCGCCAAAACTGTTGCTAGGGTTTCACCCCTAGCTTGTGTGAATGAGCACCTACTAAGGACAATGGATTTACTAGTAGCAGTTCAATTATATGTGAAATAAACAGTATTAAACGGAAATAAAAACTAATCTAACATATTCATGAAGCAAAAACAGTAGAAAGTAAATAATGACTTTTATTGATCTGACCTTCAATGGGAAGGTTGGTGAAGCCCTTTGCGCTGGTCCGATGTCAGTGGCTCTGAGCTTCAAGCTGCTTCTTCTCTTTCTCCGATGGTGGAAATGGGCCAAAAGGGGCTCTCAATGGTGAAAGTAGCTCGATGGTGAGCTAGGGTTTCACGAGCAATTTTGGCAGAGGCAGTATACTTGTGATTGTGGATATCAAATAAGGGGTCTTCATCGTTTATTTATAGTTGGAAACCGCATGCGGTTTTAGGTTTAGGGTTTTAGCTGTTTAGGGTTTCAGCTGTTTAGGTTTTTTTCCTCCTTTTCCTCATTATTTTATATTTTTTCTTCTTTTTTGGAGATTTTTGCTTTTTTGGAGGAATTTTGGATATTTTTTGGAGGAAAAAAGGGTTTTATGGCCTTTTGGAGGCATTTTAAGCCTTTTGGAGGCTTTTTGGATGGTTTTATGAGTTTTTGATGGAAATATGGTAGGAAAATGGACAAATGAGCCATGTAATGGGGTAGATGAGGTAGTTAACCATTTTTTGGTGTTAACAAGGAGAAATGTCTAGGTCTTCCAAAATAGGGTTTTACACTAAAGCAAGTAAAATGGCTAAATACTCTGAGGAAAATGCCCACCATAATTTGTGGTTGAAAAAAATGTCCACAGAAGATGGTAATCTTGTAGATATGTGTTTTTTTTAATACTTGAACATATCTTCAAATTGACTTAAATGTTCCTTAGGAAGAAGTTATAGACGTGTCAAAATAGTGTTTTAGGAAGATTGGACGAGACTAAAAAATTTGCTTATGTATGCAATTAATGTTAAAATATTCCCAAGTGGCCTCAACACAAGCCACATATCATAGGATTATAACAAAACTATTTTTAGATTGTGTATATATAGAGTGGTGTATGGTGCATCCAACCATATCATTAACTTAACCAAATAGTATTTGAGGAAGAAGATATCAATTTGCCAAAAGTGCCTCCTAGCTATATTTGCGCTATTTCAGTAAAATGTTCGCCTATGGAAAAAGAAGAAGATTCTAAAGACCAAAAGAAGAAGGTAGAAGACAAGAAATCAAAGTATAAAATAATAAGGTTTTCTACAACCGGAATGGGAAAAAAGTACATGGAATCCAAAATATGAGAAATCAAGGTCTTGTATCATATTAGTTTTCGCGACCTAGTGTCCTCCAGCGAAATGCTGAAGGCCGAAACGGAAATACAGAAGATGAGAAATCATTGTCTAGCATAACAACTAGAGTCCAACCCAAGTAGTAAAAGCTTTCTGTGTGATTGAAACAACTAGAGGCCAACCCAAGTAGTAAAAGCTTTCTGTGTGATTGAAACAACTAGAGGCCAACCCAAAGTAGATAGATTTTTCACGGAAGAAACTTTTCCTCAAGTCCAAAAGTTGTTTTCATGACCATTTAGCATCACTCGCAACGAGACATGTGATCTATGTCGGCTTATGAGAATACTAATGATTCAAAAACTTGTGCGACGAGAGAACAGTTATAAATGCAACGTTCTTGTTTATTTTTTCATAAGCGATTTAAAACCCTCAAACAATTTTTTATCTTTCACAAGCGACTTATAAGCTCCGGATTTTTTATCTTTCATAACCTCTTTAACAACGCCGAGATGGAGGAACAACTAGCTAATGGAGCGAATAATTACGATCTCCACCGCGATAGAGACGATCGTGCTATAGAAATATTTAAGCGGGTTCTCAGACTTAGTGAAGAAGATATAAATAGAGGAAGGGTATGGCAAAATTTAGCTTCCCAGAACAATGCGGAGATGATGTATTCACTGAATAGATTAGCAGCAGTCACGGGAACAGATCACTCTATTGAAGGTTTTGAGCGTCACTTGGTCTCGGGCGGAGCCTGTAGATGTATTTGCCAAGGTGACAGTCGTGTATGGAAGTTGGAGAGTGCATGTCATAATGTGGATATCAATCACATTAAAGTGGCTGAAGGTTATGAAGGCCCTCCACTGAGTTCTAACGGTCCAAGGGAGGTTACTATCACAACTGTGGAAAACAATACTATCTGGTTGAGAGTGGTAAAAGATTGGAGCCGCCAGGACGGAAATATTTTGAGCATGCAAACATTATGGAGTGGGACTTTTTCATATGGTGAACGCTTGCTGCAATTATTGGAGGACGTGAATACGGCTAATTCTGTGCAAATCTTATATGAAAATTTCGTTCTTCATCCTGCCATGAGAAAGCAATATATCGTTCGCTATGGATTGACGACTAATCGAGTAGCTGCTGCCTTTTCAGTTGTTGATTCTTCTTCAAACGTTGTCATTTCTCAAGAGCTCGTCACTACAAAACAAGGTGAAGGTGGATTGTTTTGTGCAATTTGTCATGAAATGATTTCCATTGGAGAACGTGGAAGACAATTGCCATGCAACCATATTTTTCATTATTGGTGTATCACCAAATGGTTTAGTAGTCATACTCAAATTCCCTCCTCTCTATGCAGAAATGAATCTCGGTAACCCTGTCTTAGTTCGGAGCGTCTCTATGCCCGTGTAACATTTTTCTTCATTTTAGCTTTATTTAGTAGTTTCGCTTGCTTCATATGATTGTGTTAATTAGTAAAAGGTATTTTACATTTAGAAGAAAATTTAAAACTTGAGAAAGAGAAGTTTACATTTTCTAAAATAAAATGCTTTGATCATTGTGATTGTTTATCCTAAAACAAATCAATTAAGATATATTCATAACAATTAGTGTCAATCTAATATTTTTTCAAAAAAATTAAGTAAAGAGGAGTTTACATTTTGTGAAATAAAACTTTTTGATTATTGTGATTGTTTATGATTAGATATCTTCATAATAATTTAGTCTTAATCTAGTTTTTTTTATATCATTAAAGATGGTAAGAATAACTATATCAACTAATTGAGTGACCAAGTAAAACAAATAAAAAGAAATTACTTGACTAGTTACTTGTTTACCTTAACTAAAAACAAATATCACTAGGCCTTCAATTTTTCTTTTTCAAACTACCTTTCTTCTTATCTTTATTGGGTTGCTTCTACCCATTCATATACTGGTGAGTTGGAATGGAGGGGTAACCTTGGTATGCCAACATGATTCATTTTCTTTAAGAAGTCGACATATGATTGTGCTCGAGTTGGAAATTGTCCTCTAAGTGGCACAAAAGAGTTTGGAGTTGTTTATTTTGTGAATTATTGAGGCATTTGAGGTGTCTCACAACTGTTGGACTGCTGACTAGGAATTTAACCTCAAGACTACCATTGTGCTTGAGGAGGCACTGAAAATTGATAGTATTTCGTGACTAATTGTCAATCTTTTCCCAATTGAATTATGTGTTCTCTTAAGTTTCCTAAGGTTAATTCTTCTTTTGAATGCCTTTCATAGGACAAAGATTCCAAATCTTTGAAAATAGTCTTCACTCTTATCCATATTTTGAAACACAGTCTTAATCTGTTGACTTTTTCTCTCCACTAATCACTCCTTCTAGGATCTCATATTAGCTATCTTCATCTCTCCTCTCTCTCTCAGAAGTGAGTAGTATTCTTCTCGAGAAAAAAAAATTCATTAGCATCCTCAATTAAGGGTAGCCTCAATTTTATTACTCCATTAAACATGCTTTGAAAGGAGGAAGTTTCATTTTTAATATCATTGGTGTTGTTTTGAATGGACCTCAACACATTTTCCTTCAAGATCATTTGTTTGGATATTTTGATTGTTCATGTTGCGTTGTTTAATTGCAAGTCTTCAAACTACTTCCTATTTATTCTATTTAGATACTCAATATTCTTTATGTCTTACATTGGATTATCTACCACTCTTATTTCCACCTATTTTATTTCTTCCTTATTTGACTTGCAAGTTTCCATTTTTGTCTTCATCAACTCACAAAAATCCTAGTTGGTCATGAACGACTTTGGAACCATGTCCCATAGATCCTAATTTACCCTTTGCGTAATTCTTCACCTTGGGAATCCACTTGTAAAAAAGATACCTAGCCTTTGAGGCCATTAATATATCCCTTTAATATGTGTAATATCCTTAATTTTGACCTTGGACTATATTAGTCATGAGCCCCACTGCACATGATTTACTTTGATGTTGTGTTTATGTCTATATATTGGGTGTATGGCCCACTGTACATGAGTTATGTTGGTTATATAGATATACTGAGCATAAGTTCCAATGCACATATTTTATTGTCTTTCGTCTTGTTATATGTTTATATATGTTGGGCATAGGCCTTGTTGGATGAGGACTATTGTTGTTGTACTAGGCATAGGCCCTGATGTACTTGATTTATTATTATGTGATTGGGCACAAGCCTTAATATACTGAGATGATCATTTTATGATGTATTGTGTAGAAGACCAATTTCATAGGTGATTTCTATGATGTGTTGGGCATAATCCCTTGAACACATGAGTAGTGAGATTATGTGTTGAGCATAAGATCTAGAGCACATGGCCTATGAAACTATGTGTTGAGCGTAACCTCTGAAGCACATAGGTAACCCCAACAAGTAAAGAATGGAAGTGTTGGGCATAATCCTCTATCTGTATTGTACAAATGCATCCTCATATTAGTGTTGATCAAAGGGATCTATAATTGCACTATTGTAATGCCCATTCGATTGTGTTGAGCATAATCCCTGAATAGCACTAGGGGTTGTTGTAATTAAAGGGTGTTGAGTTGGAAAGGCTCTGAATAGCACAAACATTGATCATAATTATTTAAGTTGATTACATGAAATTCCAATCTATTGGAAGATACTGCCACGAATATGAGGTAATCCAACATGCAAGGAAATCGAGAGTTAGCTATCCTAGTTGAACAACCAAACCCTACATGAGGCCTTGTTCAAAGAATTAACTTAAACTAAGGAAGCATCGAATAATTAAGTCTATATAATATGTATACCAAAAGATATATATATATTTATACCAAGTTATTTTTAATAAATATAGGTAAAATATATATTTAAAGTCTACATCCACTTATGAGAATAATAAATATTTATATGCGAAAAGAAATAAAGAGAACAAAAGCAATAAGTAAAAGTCTATGTATATTTTATATTATAAACTAAATATCTAAATGAAAATTCTATTCTAAAACTCAAGTAGGAACTAATAAAAGTTCCTAGCAGAGATGATTTTAGGGGCGAATCTTAGCCGATGGGCGAAATTAGAGGGGGTTGGAAAATTTAATGGGCGAATTTTTATATGGGTAAAATTTTCTAAATTTTGAAATATTAGTCCACTATTTATTTAAAAAATAATATTTAATATAAACATAGCCAAACAATTTTCACGAGGAGAGTGTCAAAAATCATAAATTTCCTATAGAAATTTGGGTAAATTCTTCAATCGCCCCTGACTTTAGGGCATGGAGGTCAACAATAGAAATTTCTCCCAATTTTTTTCTTAATCTAAATACTAGTGTCAATCGCCCCTAGATTTTCCTTATGGATATTTTTTTATAGAAATTCGTCCATAAATCATGGCATTGGGGTAGAATGGAACCAATTTTGTCCCTATATATTGACAGAATGAATGGGATTATGTTCACATTCAAAACCAGGTGTGACCACCCCTTTAAGTTTCAAAAGGAGGCTCCTTGTATGCAAAAAATACGAGGAATTATCATATTGTTCTGTTGTTGAATTGGAGGTCAAATACGTGTTTTTCATTTCTATTTTTATCATCCTTTACCATCTAAATATTCCTTTCCTTATTCAAGAAGCAAGTAGATTTTCCTCATCACCCATTTGTCATATAGTAATTGGATAAAACACAAAGGACCTTCCGTGAAGTTACAAAGCTTAACAAAGTTTCAAATTTGGAGAATTGTGTTTCAAAGGTTATTATGGAGTTGCAAGGCTCTTGCTAAAGTTCTTCAGAGGTTTTGAGGATCTAGAATTTAGTCTCTTGCAATCACATACATACTCCAATCCACGAGTATGTTTATACTTCAATACATACGTAATATTTAGTTGGGTTTGGTTTCTTGTCATTCTCTTTTAAGGTATGTCAAACTTACAAGATCTGTCATTATACTAAGTGGTAAATACCTAGGGTCCATGGTAAATAGTAGGTGTAAATAATCCCTTAATGCTAGTACGATGCTCCATTTATTTATTTTGATGCTACGTGCACTAACCCTTCTAATAAAGCAATGGTATCACCTCCTCCCTTTTTGGTTGTTGATGGGCATTTCTTGTCAGTTTGAGACAATACATAGTGTTGTGAGACAATACCCTCATATTCTCACTCAAAACGTTTTATTGAAAACATCTTTGTCAGAGAGCACTCTTAGAAAAAATATTAGAATTACCAGCTAAAAATTCCATAGTATCCTTCTATTGTGGATTCCTCTCATAAAATTCCACATAAATTTAAAGAAGTGTTCTTCTCCTCTTTCGCATAGTGAAAAATGGCCTCCCAATTTTTTCTCTAATAAATTAATTTGGTTGATTTTGATGTTTTCAACATTATTTTCTCCTTTTTATGTTCTTGGGATTTATCATAGGATTTTCATTTGAGAATTTGTCCATGGTTTTAATAGATATCCTTGGCATATCTATGATGTGTTGATACACAATCACAATAGAATTCCAACGTGGGGGATGCATGATGGTAACAAAGGAAAAAAAATATATGTTAAATGGTTCCTTGTTAGTCTTTTAGAGATTGAACTTATAATGGACTAATCCAGGATATTTTTTCTACTTAAGAAAATCATAGATCTTCATTGCACAATTAAAAACAACCTTAAATCATGAGTTATTGAGCCAACACCCAAATGCTTAGGTCATTCCCACTGACTCAGTAGAGGCTAGTTAATGGGATTTTCAACATTCAAAAGAGGAAACATCTTCCCCACAAAGGAGATAGGGAGAAATATTGATTTCATTGAGATTGATAGGCTGTATTTCTAAGATTCATTTGGAAAGTTCACACCTCTCAAGTGGCACTCAAATTATGTTGGTAGATAATAAGTGTAGAATTATGTTGGGGCCCTAAATTTCACAAACTAAATTAGTATTGTTCCAAATATTATAAAATTAGTTTGGATTATTGTTTCATCTTCTGTTATTTGGTGGTTTAGTTTATTTTGAATATTTTATTAATTTTTTAGTAACATAGTTTTGTCTTAAAACATCTATTCTTGCTTCTTTATCACATATTTCTTCAATTGTTTTCATGCAACTATTGCCTTAAGGTTTTGAATTCTGTAGTTTTTCTTTCTATTTCATTTAATAAGACTGGAACTCTTATCTTTTAAAGTCTCTTCCATCCAAATGACTTCCATAAGGGATTCCCTAGAGTGGAATGATGGTTTCCATTTCTCTAGGTGAGGTTAGGGACAGGGATAAGTCATGCTCAACTTGCTTATTTTCTTCCTTTTCATTCATAGGTTTCCCAAGTTCGTTGATTATGCTGCCCACTATTGTTAGGAAGTCAAAAACGGGTTTGAAATTGATTTATAAACCCCAAGCATGCCCATATTATTGTTTGATGTTGTTATGACCTTAAAACCACCGAGAATTGAGATTTACTATGTTTTATTACTGTTAGAGGGTTAAAACAGTGTTTAATCATGCACAACATTTCCTAGAATTGTTGCTATAAGGAACTGGACTACTCAAAATTCCCTTTCTCAGTGGATTGGATGTATGGTTTCACCCAAAATATTCCCAGATCTAAGGAAAAATGAGGTTTTATTGTTGTTGTTTCAAGATAACTCCCCACAACATGCCCTTATTTTGTAAGCCATGTTTTTGGAGGAAATAATTACTCCAATATAACAAAATGATGACTTACATTTTGAAAAGATATCTTATTAAAAGACGAACTTGTTGCTTGAGTTATGCTTGTTCTCATTAGTGATTACATAATTCCTTTGATTTATGCTCATTAGTAATATATAATTCCTTTGATTTATTAGTTCTGGAATTGGTAAGATGCTTCTAGGAAAAATATAGCTCAACCAACTGTTCATGGTTAGAGAGTGGATAGATCTTCTTTAATGTTTCTTGTGTTTTTATTAAGACTATGGATTCTGGAACATGAAAACAATTGGCCACTTTCTTATCTGTGTTGTTAATTGTCTCAGTAGTTGGGAGCCTCAAGTGTTTCTGTCAATTATCATTGGCGTTTCACACATGTATTCAATGTTGGAACAAAATTAACTTGGAACTAAGGATTTTCTTTTGTTAGCAGGTTCAAGGGGACTAAGAGGTAATTTAAACCTATTGACCCCTATCTATTTTTTTTTTAATGCTCCCTCTTTTTTTATATGATGTATAAAACAATAGGTAAGCATAGGCCAATAGGAGAGTAATTTTGAGAAGCATTAGCCGTGTTATTCTAAAGAAATAATTAACTAATGTGAGGATCCCATCCCCAATATGAATTTTGTTATTTTAAGTTAGAAGGATAATTGCTTTGAATAGCCGCTTCTTTTCCATTATAATTGTATCCATTAATTGTGCATATGGTAAAGAGAGGCCAATAGGAGTGTAATGTTGAAAATTGTTAGTCTTTCTATTCTTTAGAAAAACTTAACATCTATGAGGATGGTCAATGTTAATGTAAGATAAAAGATGTACTTTGAATTAGTCATCTCTTCACCCTTATAATGCCATCATTTTCTTGTTTGTTTTATTAGAAATGTTTAAGAGCCACAAGATTGTGGCCAGTATGATATTCTTTCTTGTGGGCACATATATTACTAATGTATTTAGCAATTTGTTGCACATGGAAGATTGGACAACTCTACTGAAGATTGTTTAGCATCTTGAGGTAGGTTGTATTCCTATAGTTTCTTGGTTTCTGCATGTGTTGTTTGTAAATGCATTGAGTTGCAAATCATTTCATTTTATCATTTCTGTTGTGTTGTATTAAGTATTTTGATAAAATCTGATGTACCTTAGGATTTCAAAACAAATTTCACATGTTATTATTGTATGCATCCTTTAATTAAGAAACTGACAAGGAATATAATCACATGGAATAAAGTTCAACTTGAATGCATAAAAGATGTAGGTATGGGCACACTTTTTGGCCCAAAGTCGATTTAGATGGGTACTTGGAGAAGGGGTCTACTAGTTGCAAGATGTTGGCTTGTTGATTTTCTCTTCACTTAGAACCCAAATTTCCTATGTCACTTTATGTTTAACATTTAAGCTTTATAGGAAACTTTTTTTTCTGTCTCCAGTTGTAAGAACTCATTCCTTTGAAGTTTGGATCACAGCATGGAGGAACTTCTTTATGGGGATCTAAATCAATGTGGATCAGCTTTATATTTTGAACATGTTTAATTTAAACACTTAAAACACAATGTACTTGTACAAGATGTAAGAGCATGAAAGTAGGTTCCATTAAGGACATTTGAGATAAATTGGATGTAGCCTTAATCCAAGCACTAGAGGCTAAGGAACATAGTAGGTGTGCATGTAGCCTTTAAGTATTGGGGGAATGATAGGCATATGGACAAGATATTTGAAAATTTGGGTTGGCCTTAATCCAAGAACTAGAGACTAAGGACCGGCATCTATGTGAAGAAACACTTGTTAGTGAGTCCTGGATGTAGATAACCTATCCCAAGCTTCAGTTCCAGGGGGAATAACTTCTTGTCATATTTTTTCTACTTCTAAAGATTATTTGTGGTTCACCCTATTCCCCCCAAGTGATGGCTTAGTTCAATATAGAATGCTACTCCAACAAGGCATGGAATGAGTGAAAATAAGTTTCAAGGGTGGACATACTCCAAAGTTTAACTATAAAATCCTCAGACATATCATTGAAAATACTCTTACAGGATGGAAACAATTCCTCTTTGGAGACTTTTTCAATAAAAATCTAAGGAAACCTTTCTTCATTCATTAAATCAGAGGAGTGCTTCCTCTAAGGGATAATCAAAAGATGATAAGGATGGAATAATACAGGTGTCTGTATCCATGGAAGGCCCTAAAATCCCATGAGCTTCCAAAGGGATAAACACTGGCTAATTTATGGTGCTCCTTTCCACTTAAAACTAAGAACTAGCCAGAATTAAAGTTTAGCTGATTTTTACTACTATTTATGCTCAGAGTTGGGTTTTGATGCTACTTCTACTTCCAATCCTAGCATAGAATTTTCTACATTATGTTGGTCATTTCTTTTTAGTGGTCGCAATATGACTTTTGACCACTATTTGTGCTCAAAACTTCCTAAAAGGTGTCAAGATTTGAGTAATATGGAATTTTTTTATGGTGGAATTAAACTCAAAACCCAAGATGAAGAGCGTTTACCTCATGAATGATTCTCAAAATTCCTATAGGTCTCTTTTCAATATTTGCATTCCTAGAAAGCACCTAGAAATAGGGATTTAATCTTCTTTGTTGCTACTATTCATCCCCAAATATCAAAGTATACTGCTTGCTACCTTTTGGAGCAGAAAACCATGCACAGGGGTGTTGAAATATTTCCAAAAATGTTGTTGTTCAAAGCTTTTCCACTGTTTTCTCATAGACCTAAGAACTTAGATTATTGTTTAATGACTATTTGAGGGATGAAAAAGAGCCCTAGTGTGAGCCGAGTTTAACATGGTGTTTTTTTATTGTTGATTCTAGTCAAATGTGTGCCTAGAGGCCAGAACCTCCATAAGACTACCTAGAAGTGTCTAAGATGCACCTGGATTTAAGAATTAGGGTGGTGACATCTTGTTTAATGGATGAAACAATTCCTTATATCCTTTTTGTGCCATATAAAGTTTTATGTTTAATAAAAATTTAAAGCACTTCTAAGTACTGAATATTGGATGCATTAACCAACACTAGGTTCACAAACATATTTTTCATATTAGAATTGAAAGATCTGTAATTCAATGCATATTGTTCTTCAAAGCTATTTTTTTTCCTTTTGCTTTCTCTTCCTTTTCATTTGGGTATCTACTTGAAAATTTGTTTCAAAAAAATATAGAAACAATGCACTTTTGACACACAAATGTCAAATACTAGTCTTTGGATTTTGATTCCTCGGCAATTTAAAAGGCTTTCCTTGAAGAATTACAATTTACTAGGGAGGATTTCCATAATACAATTTAATTATATAATTAGGATTTGGTGATTTTCTTCCATCATTGCTTATATACTTATCATTCGGATCTATTATTAGTAATTTACTAATTTATCTATTTCCATTGTCTTGTGTTTCATTCCATATAAACACATGTTGCATTATAATAAAATTTGCCGAAGTTGCATGGAAATAGATACAAATCCATCATATATTTTGGAACATTAGGATCCATATAACTATAAACCAGAAACATAGAAACTTAAATCACCCAATATATTTTACTCAAAATCACTCTCACAAACTCATAAATGCATGCTGTTGTAGAAAACTCATATTTATGTGTTTTAGAATGGGTGTAGTAGCTATTTTATAGGAAAAAGGTAGGGTTTTCAGCTCCTGAGTGTATATGGTATGGATCATGCCATATATATGGAAGTGTGGATCATGGATTATATATTGGAAGATACAGTAAAATAGCTTTCCAATTCTATATATTGTAAAGGAGCTATCAATCAGCTCGAGAAAGCTCGGGCTCGCTTAAGGGAAGTGGAAATGATAGCGAGTGAAATCCGTGTGTGCATTTCAACAAGTTCATCTAATAATCTCATGATTGACAATGGTTTTTTTGAAAAAATTAAACTTATTCCAGCAGTAGGAGGAGTATTATCTTCTCGAGTGATTTCCATGCAGTTATGCATTTGGCTCATGATCTGCAATTGATCCATACCTGAGTCCCGCCACTCATTAGAGAATATATACATATTCTTTCCAACTATGTATTATTACATTTGAATAAGAAATATAAAGAGAAACACCCTCTTTCAAGAAGCACACGACTTATTTTTCATAAACATATCTTGCACTTCTTGTCCTCTATATAGGATTCCATATCTCATTCCTTGCATGATTTTTTTGGGTGGTGCTTATTGTATTGCTAAAAAAATTAATGCTTTTGACATATAAATTTATAGTTAGAATGGATCTTTTACTTCTTGTTCAAGTCAGTATGTTTTACATGTTACGCAAACAAGGTCAAAGTAGTCTTGTCAATGCATTTAATAATTCTACTAGATTTTAGTATTAACTATGATTCAATGAAGAACATAAAGAACACTGTAAGAAACATAATCTTTGCAGGGAATTTAGACAATATGTATGCTACATATATGGGATCTGGTGTTGTAAAATGATTCTATATCCATTTCCAGGATTTCACAGAGAGTAATTGAAATGAAAGTACAATGGGTTTATATAAAAAGTAGAGAAGTAAATGATGGTTTATTACCTACTGTAAAATATGGAAAATAAGATGAGATAAGATACTAAAAGTTTATTAATGTCCAACAACTAACTAAAATAAAGGTCAATGGGACTAGAAGGTATAATCAGTCATATCAATTGTTGACACAAATCCCGCCAACAAAACCCAGTCGACAGGGGTTCCACTTTGTCGACCCTCAGAACACTGTGATCTCCTTGAGCACCAATCGAGATAGGTTTTAGCCCATCCAATAACACCCATAGAATGTATGATTTATCACCCGAGGTGTTCAAGGGAGATCTATCAAAGCCACGTTTCCAAAGAATAGGAAGGGACAATGTGGCATCAATATTAATAACTTAGGGCAATATTAATAGATCTAATTACTTAGGAATTAACACAAATATTTATCATTGTTCTCAATCAGATCGCATCATTCCATTACAAATGCAATAACGCAAAAAATTTTAGTAAAATAACATCATTTAAAGGAGGAAAACATTGCATCATAGATCCATGTCACAGATTCACTTAACATTCTCCATATGATTGCAGAAGCAATAAGACAAACAAAGATAAAAGAAACCAGTATTTTAGATCAACTTTCGTCTTGTCATATTACTTCTGCGCAATAATCCACATATTAAAAAATAGATCTATAGATCAATAGATGTATATATCAATTCTCCTTCTATGCCAATTCCAGGTCTCTTTGACACTTACAATTCCATTTCTATTTATAGGCTTGTGCCTTTACATTCAAGGTCAACTTCAATGAATTCCTAACTAACTCTTAATTAATTCTACAAAATCATGACCAATATCTGAAAAATATGGTCCAAAGTACAAAAAGGTGACACAAAATATAAAAGATATTCTCATTTCTGCTTTGAGCACTGATCTTCCTCTTGCGCAGTGTCTTCTATCCTTGTGCAGAATCCACAATGTAGTGTAGCTGAATTTTCCCAAAACCCCCACCAATAGGCCCCCAACACAATCTTATAGCTCTCCCTCGAGCCATGCCAATTGGACATGGTTTAATCATTGATCTTTAGTATTAATTCTACATACTGTTGAGTGATCTCCTTCAGTTGTGCTTGAATTCTCTCAGCAATGTTCTGACTTCCTAGGAGATCCAACTTCAATGAGTGCTCCACAATCTTTTCGGTAACTTCTTTCCTTCCTTCCTATACATCCTATAGCGTGGTAACTTCCTTCACAAACAATTGCGCTCCAATGTCTTGGAACTCATCTAGCTATTTGTTGCGCTTTGTTGTTTCTTCCAATCCTTTCCAACCCTCTACTGCAACTCCCTCAGTTCATCCGATTGTGTAATCTAGATGACTGGTGGCATTACTTGTAGTGCAGTCTTCAGTGTCGCTAGTTGGCCTTTGGCTTGCTGCAACTACTTGGTAAGTTTCTTTAACTATGCGTCTTGGACAACGCTTCCCCAAAAATTCATTGTTACCTCAGTGACCTTCTTAGCTTCCTACTCCATCTCTTCAAGTTGTGCGCCATTTCCTCTATGGAATTATTCCACTCAACAATTTTCTCAGGATGTGTGTCTAGATATACTAGAGCATTCAAAGTGTTGTTATCCTTTTTCAACTGCACAATAATTTCCTCAAGTTGCTTTTCTTTCGTGACTACATCCAGTTCCTTGGTGTTTTCACCTACGTTCTTACAAGCATCCGCAACTGCCTCTTCTAGTTGTACTCGACTGTCGAAAAGGTGGGCCTTCTCAATGCTGAGGCAGTTTGTCTCCTTATTCAACTCTGTGATTGTCTCAGAATTATTTTCCTTCAACTCTTCTTATGCTTTCTTCATTTATTCTATCTCCTGTTCTTTTTCTTCCATCATCTTCTCCTTCGCGCACCGCAACTCATTGAATTCCTTATGCATCACCTCCTCTTTCTCCTACAATCATAGAAATTGATCATTGATCTCTTTCTTCCTGTCCACCAACTCCTAGTTGGAAACTCGTTACACATGTACCAATGTCTGGTTAGAAATCCTATTGATATCCAATGCGACATTTTGCAGCTACTGCAGGGAGGTATTCAAGTCCTCACATCTAGTTTCAATCATAGTCAGGGGAATTTAAACATTCCTAGCCCACGACTCGGTGTTGATTGACGCATACTCTTGCACAGTCGCACTCTCTGGTTCTCTTTTCAACACAACATCATATATAGAATCTAGTTTAGCTCTTACCTCTGCAAATCCTCTTGTGTCGAATTCTTCATTTCCTTTGCTGCCGCATCGGTAGCATTATTAACATCCTTGGTGAGCTGGTTTAACTACACTGTAACATACCCGACCCTCCGACTGATGAAGAGGACGCTACTATACGTCAATCATCCATGGATCTATCCCCATGAACATGAACATACATATACGTATAATGTTAAAACATGATACTTTAAATCATAAAACATATCACGAAGCATAATCATTCATTATACACAATGAAAGAAAAACATATCAATCAACACTTCATGCATATACAGATCAACATTTAACATGTATATCATCATTCACTAACAGTAAATATGATTACGGACACAAGTTAGGTAAGAATACTTATCTTATTAAGAGCTTGTTCCCCAACCAGCTACGTCGCTGCAAAGTTCCACCCAATTGTAGGCTCGCGTGCTCTTTAATCTCTCAACAACGCTTCCACCCCTGAGTTGGGCATGATTCCCCAAGGAATAAGGAACTAAATAGACTTACACATAGCCATGGATAATGACACCACAAGGGTACATAGTTCATCCAAGCCAACACAGTTGGGTTTATCAGGTGAACAACGGATTAGCCAAGCCAACAAATTTGGATTTATCAGGCCATCCAGAAGCTGGGAAAGGCTAATGCTAAGTTGGTGAGCTTATTGAAGAGCTAAAGACACCAACACCAGAGCCATCCTGGCTTCTAGAACACCCACACACACCCAACACAAGGAATTTAGTCCCTTGTCTGCAACGTAGTCCCTTAGACCCTGATCTTCCCTCCAGTGCTCTTCAAGAGCGGTGGAGAAGAAAGCTAGCTCAATAGCTCTGTCTGCATGGTTCTCAACCCACCAGGTTTATCAAGCACCTCAGGCCCTCATTCACTACTCCGAAGCATTCCGTGGACAAATCCATTGCATGGAAGTAGCCAAACAGCTATTCAAGCTTTTACAGGGGAAAAACACAGTTAATCCATTGTGTCAAACAACATCCCACAACAAGTATGAATCCATAGAAATTCCTCAAGGCAATCACTAGAGAAATTTACACAGACAACAATGGGAAAGGAAAACGATTCTCAGTCTATGCATGAGGGGAAAAAGACACAGCCAAAACAAAATGTGGATGAAACCACTGACCACACACTACAGGGACTCACTGCACCTGGTTGATCCTCAATACAATCGTTGTAGGACTTACATAGGCAGAGAAATGGCAGAAAGAACAAACTACCACTCTATACAGGAAAGTCAAAATGCAACCCGTCGAACTATCCAAGAAAATCACATCCTCAAACCAGCGATGGGAAGAACAGAACGTTATACAGGCTGAAAATGGTGGTAGAAGACACAAAATCTCCATGAGAAGAGGAAAAAAAATCGATTCGCCAGGCCTCAAATTCGTGATGCTGAGGAAGATCTAGTATGCTCACAAGCCAACAATCGGTGAGGCAGAAAGGAACTAAGCCCTCTACAATGGAAAGTGGAACATTTTATCTCAGCTCGCGGGAGGGGAGATGAACATACTTGTGATCTGGTGAGTGGATAGACCAACAGATGCATTGTGGAGAGAGAGTGAGTGGCATGGGCATGGTGGTGGTTTTCCTACCAGCCAATCGTTGTCCCAACTAACAACAAAAACAAACATGGTGTTGGTGACACATGGCTTTCTCCCATGACTCAATGCTCAACATTCCCCTTTCCTTATCCTTTGGAATCATGCCCCTTCTCAATTTAGTTGCAGTAAACATCGTTGGCTGGGTTATTAATTAAAATGTGCATTTACATGGTGTCACAATTTAATATATGCCATATGTCTCGATATACCATCAGTGACCATTCCGAATCCGAAACATAGCATAACCAAATTGATGGTGGGGCCTTGGATTTTAGCTCCACACCAAGATTATTTACAATGTATATTTAATGCAAGCAGGGTGAAAATAGGGGTGTTACATACCCCTCCCCCTTCAATAGCACTGTCCTTAGTGCTTTACAAAATTTGAACAAAAAGTTACACTGGTACCGCCTCAGTGTTCCGCATTATTGAACAAAAATGGTTATGCCAATTGCATGGCATCTTCCAGCTCCCACAAAGCCTCTTCAGGTTCGTAATGCTCCCATTGCACCTTTACCTGCCCTATGGCTAAGTTCTGGAGCATTGTGACCTTCCTGTCGAGGATGCGCATTGGCTCGATTTGGAACTCTCCCTCAGGTTCCACCTGAATCACATCCCAATTTATCACATGGTTAGGATCATGTACATATTTCTTAAGCAAAGAAACATGAAAAACATTATGAGCTCTAGTACTAGCAGGAAATGCAAGTTTATATGCAATAGGCCCTATTCTTTCAAGCTCTTCAAACGGCCCACAATATCTAGGTGATAGCTTGGCACAACTTCCAAGCTTCAAGGAACTTTTCTTTTCTTTCACTCTGAGGTAAACATGGTCCCCAACACTGAACTCTCTGTTCATCATGTGCTTATCTACATAGCTTTTATGTCTGTCCTGTGCTGCTTTCAGATTCTTCCTAATCTTTACAACCTCTTGCTCCATTTCCTTGAGCAATTCCAGTCCAAGCACAACTCTGTCCACTGGGTTATCCCAAGTCACTGGTGTCCTACACCTTCTTCCATACAAATCTTCATTCGGACTCATCCCGAAGGATGCTTGCTGCCCATTGTTGTAAGCAAACTCTACCAAGTGTAAGTAATCTTCCCACTTGGTTGGTTTGTCCATCACATACATGCAAAGCATATCTTCAAGCACCTGATTAACTCTTTCTATTTGCCCATCTATCTGAGGATGGTATGCAGTGCTGAAGTTTAACTTTGTACCCAAATCTGCAAACAACCCCTTCCAAAAATTGGAAGTGAACTTGACATCTTTGTCAGAAATTATTGCCTTCAGCAATCCATGCAATTTGAAAATCTCCTTCATGAAAATATTTGCAATGTCATCAGTCTTATGCGTAGACTTCACTGGTATAAAATGTGCTGCTTTTGTCAACTTGTCTACCACAACCATGATGGAATCATGTTGTCTCCAAGTCATCGGCAATCCTGTAATAAAATCCATGGAAATAACTTCCCGTTTCCATTCCAGAACTGAATGCAAGGCTGCAACAAACCTGCTAGATGTTGATGCTCAACCTTTACCTATTTACATTTCATGCACCTGGAAATGTATTCAGCCATGTCCTTTTTCATACCTGGCCAAAAGTATTGCTTTCTAGCTGTAGCAATTGTCTTCTGATATCCTGGGTGACCAAAATACGGAGCTTGATGGATTTCATCCATAACAATTCTCCTCAAATATGCTTCATTCAGAATATAAATTCTTCCTTTAAAAGTGAGAATCCCATCTTCTTCCAATTTATATCCCTCATACCCCTTCTCAAGACTTTGCTGCTGCAATTTGTCTTTTACCTGCCCATACAATTCATCTCCGTCAACATGATTAACAATCTACTACTTCAAATCTGTTTGGAAAATACTAAGAGATGCCACATGCATTTCCTATACCTTCCTACTAAGTGCATCAGATACCTTGTTCTCTTTTCCTTCTATGTGCTTGATTTCAAAATCAAACTCACATAGAAATTCCAGCCATCTTGCTTGCCTAGCATTCAGAGTAGGCTAATCAAACAAATACTTCAGTCCACAGTGATCTGTTCTGAGCTTAAATATTCTACCCATCAAATAATATCTCCAAATCTTGAGAGCATGTACTATGGCTGCAAGCTCTAGATCATGAGTGGCATAGTTCTTCTCATGGTCCTTCAGCTTTCTTGACTCATAACATATCACATGGTTGTCTTGCATAAGGAATCCTACAAGCCCTTGTCTGCATGCATCGGTACATACCACAAAATGTTTCTCTGGATCTACAACCTTCAATACTGGTGCACTAGTGAGAAGATTCTTCAACCGCTGGAATCTTTCTTCACACTTCAAAGTCCATTTGAACTTCATCCCCTTCTTTTGCAAAGAAGTGATGGCATGTGCAACCTTGGAAAATACTTCAATGAATCTCCTATAGTATCCTACAATTCCCATAAAATATCTTACATCCATCACATTTCTTGGAGTAGGTCAATTCATAATGGCTTCAATCTTTTTAGGGTCTACTGATATACCCTCTTTTGAGATAATGTGACCCAAATATTGAATTTTATCTCTATAGAAGTCACACTTTCTCAGCTTTGCATACATCCAATGTTCCCTGAGCACTTGCAATGTCAATCTCAAATGCTCTTCATGCTTTTCCTCATTCTTAGAATAAACAAGAATGTTATCAAGGAAAATAAGAACAAACTTATCTGAATACTTGCTGAAGACACTATTCATAACGCACATAAATGTAGCTGGTGCATTTGTGAGACCAAATGGTACCACTACAAACTCATATTGCCCATACCTTGTCTTGAAGGCTGTCTTATGAATGTCTTCATCCTTGATTCTCACTTGATGGTAACTAGACCTAGAGTCAATCTTGGAAAATACCTTTGCTCCTCTCATTTGATTAAAGAGGTCATCAATCCTATGCAAAGGATATTTATTCTTCACAGTAACCTTGTTCAATTGTCTATAATCAATATATAACCTGACTGTACCATCTTTCTTCTTCACAAACAGAATTACTGATCCCCAAGGAGACACACTCGGTTGGATATACTTCTTTTCCAACAGCTCTTGCAATTGCATCTTCAACTCTAGCATCTCTGGTGTACTCATTCTGTGGGGTGTCTTGGACACTAGTGCTTCTCTTGGCACAAGTTTAATGGCGAAATAAATGTCCCTCTATGGAGGAATCCCTAGAATCTCATCAGGAAACACATCCTTGAATTCCTGTAATGCATGATAGTCCTCGAACCTAGGAGTCTCATCTCCTATTGGTTCCAGAATATGAGCTGCATACAACTGGAAACCCTTCCTATAAAACTTCTTCAACTGCATTGTTGAAACCTGTCTTACTGAAATTACTTTCGGAATATGTTTCACAACTACCAGGTTTCCTTCTTCATCCGTGCATTCAAAAATCTTGTTATAACAATCAAGCTTCACTCGGTGAGATTCTAATCATTCCATTCCAATGAGAACATCATAGGAACCAAGCGATAGAACATTCAGATCTAGACAAGTGATCAATCCATCCATAACCAATGGACATTTATCTACCACTTCACTGACCTTTCTCTTAGTCCCAGTGGCTAGCTGAACTAACCAATAGTTTCTATGCTTTACCTTATTAAAAGCACAACTCTCCACTACCCTAGGAGTGATATAACTGTGAGTAGAATCAAGGTCAATCAAAATAGAAATCGATTGTTAAACAATATTACCTGCAACTTCAACCATAGTTGACTGATGATCTACCTCATGGTCCTCCAGTGCTACATAAATTCTAGGGACTGCTCTGGCTACCTGACCCATTTTTTCTACTCCATGAATGTTATAAGTTGGTCTTGGACTTTCATTCTCAAGTGGACAATATCTACGCAAGAGAGGTTCTTCACATTTCCAACATTTGAGTGGACCTTTGTTCTGATGTGCCTCTTTAGGATTTCCACCTGTCACTCCAACTGGATTTCTCACAGCTTGGGATGGCTGGTTCTGCTGATTCTTGAATCTAGAAGGTTTGAAACCTTTCGTTCTTTGGTCAAACTTTTCATTCTTCTTGTCCTTCCATGCCTTATGGTAATCAGGTTTACCTTTGCTTTGCTCATAGCAATATTTAGCCTTTCTTATTGCTTCTTTGAGATTTCTCAGCTCATAGAAGTCAATTATATCTTTGTAGGCTTGAGGCAGTCCACTTAGAAACCGCTGGATCTTCACTTTTTCATCTTTGATGTACCAGACATACCTCAACAATTCCAATAATTTGTTTTCATATTCATCCATGGTTTGCTATCCCAATCTCATCTCATGGAACTCCTTGATCTTGTCATCATAATACCTGTCGGGAAGGTATTTTTTCCTGAAATACTTCTTGAACTATTTCAACTTTAGTTTCCTTTCACTGATATTCTTTACCTACTTTATGTGTTCCCACCAAATGGATTCCCTTCCGTTCATATTGAATATGGCAACTCATGCCTTCATGTTTCTTGAATAATATTGCACTTGAAAGTACTTCTTTATCCCAAGAAGCCAAGCTTCAGCTTCTTGTCCCATCTTTATCTCACCATCAAATGTAGGAGGTTTAGCTTTCCTAAATTCATCTCGAGAGCGATCCCTATGGTGCCTTCTCCTTTTCCTTTTATGAGAAGATGAACTTGTATCTCCACCAGATTCTTTAGAGTTAGATGATCCACTGGAAGTCCTTCTTATTCTCCTAGTGTTGCTCTTACTGCCTTCTAGTCTTAAATTACCTCGTCCAGAATCTATCTTTTTCTGCAAGTTTTTCAAGCTTTCCAATATGGTAGCATTCAACTGATGCTGCTCTTCCTAGGATTTAACCAAGCTTCTCATGGTGGATGCAACCTCAGAAGGTGTCCCCTAGAATCTCCTTCCATTAGATTCTATGTCATCATTTCTATTATGGACATTTTCTCCCATGGCATATTCTACACACTCGTAAGAATCCCGGGCATCATACCCATCATGGGTTCTCATGAATGAACCACCTCTTTCTTTACCACAATGCTCTTTCTGGAGTACTGCTCTTGGAAGTTACCTAAAGTTCTGCAAATGTGTTAGTAGCAAACTGTTAGATGCATAATATTAATATAAATAAAAATTACTTGCCTTCTTCTTCTGGAATTTTATAACACAACAATTATACTATGACATAGAATTTTCTCTATTTCATATTCATCTTTGTGACCACGGACAGTCTACTGAAATATGCTGAAAATCGAGTGAAAGGCAGTTGAAAACT
The DNA here is from genome assembly GCA_001517045.1 of Pseudotsuga menziesii. NCBI lineage: Eukaryota > Viridiplantae > Streptophyta > Pinopsida > Pinales > Pinaceae > Pseudotsuga > Pseudotsuga menziesii. Next base: position 478,270 of record LPNX010781098.1, on the reverse strand, counting down.
GCTCGAAAAATCATCGAGAAATTCTCCTGAACAAGCCCAAATATTCTTAGGCCCAATTGGGCCTCTTCCCAGCTATTTTTCCAATTCTACGGTGGTCAAAACAACTAGACTTCCGATCTGTATCGGTGAGAAAAACAATTGTGCGTTGAGTGCATAGTCCTTTTAGTAGCTGCAACAGCAGAAAATGGTGTTCCTATCGTTTCCACGGGAAAACATCTAGACTTTTGATCGGTGATTCGTTCGTCTATTTTCATATGGAATGGTTGCCAACAATCTCGTTATAACTTTCGCAGAACAGAACTTGTTGGTGGTCAGAATGACATCCTACTGTGGCATCAGACACTTAGTTCTCTAGGCGTCCGCAATGGCAATTTCCACGAGCCCTAACTCTTATGCAGTGTCGGCACTCCCGAGCACTACAAGCCACCGTAGTATTTTATCGGAACTCAAAACCATAAAAAACCTCCTCATTAGTGAGTGGGGAGACTAACGCATCGACGGGATAATTGTCAAGGCTTCCACAATGGAATCTCATGGTCTTCCTATGTCTTCCGTGACCACAAGCCCATCAACGGTCGGGAGCACTAGCTGTTGCTGTGTCAGATGGATAGTTGACTAAGCAACCACAATAGCGAAAATTCAACCAACTAACTTTATCTAATGTAGCTCATTAGTGACCGAATCATCTAAGTATCGATGATGTGATTAACTAACCATCGCTGAATGCCGATGATTCTAGGATTTAGAAAAAAATTTGAAAGTTTTTCTCTTTATTCTTCCTTTTCGCCGCTCGATCAGCTCCTCTATCTTCTACTTATCAGTGAAATAGTTCAATCAGCAGCCGCAACGGTGGCTCATCATATTCGATCTTTTTCTGATCGGTGGCCCAATCTGCTAATGAATTCTGATCGGCAAACTGAGGCATAACCCAATCAACATCGGCAGTCGGAACTCTTCTCATCGAAAAACTAGTGCTTTAGGCTTCCACAATAGTGGGTGCACAAACCACTATCTTCTTTTGATGACCAATGTTTTCGCCACTTAGAAAAATTTTGAACTTGCTTTTACGACGTCGGTATCCGTCGGAAGGATAGTCTTCTAGCTACCTACAACGATAGCGCAGATCATTTAATACCTTACGTTGTTCATCAGTGATGCACACTATTAACATGCTCCGATGGCCAACAAATTCAATCTTTAGAAAAATTTTGAAATCTTGCACCATTGGCAGCCAGAGTCTCTACTCGTCGAAGGCATAGTGGTCTAGCCATCTGCAACAACGGCGGTCAATCGACTAAGCATCGATGATCCATCCATCTAAGTGTACCGATGTGTCGATGGCCAAGCACTTAAAAAATTTTCTGAAATTTTTCTTCCGCAGTCTTCCACCGCATTGGTCGTCAAATCAACTATCCGTTGGGTCACCTTCTCACTAAGTGATTCGATGGGATGATATTTCTAGCAATTAGAAAATTTTGAAGTTGAGGTTTTTCTGTCACAATTTTCTGATTGTTGCTGGGAAAAAGGTAACTTGCTTCTACTATCTGATCTATCATGGCCCATTCAGGCCCATGCTGCAACCAGAGCTCTGATACCACACTATAACGTTTTTGACCCTCCGACCAGTGAAGAGGACGCTACTATATGTCAATCATCCGAGGATCTAGCCCCATGAACATGAACATACATATACATATAATGCTGAAACATGATACTTTAAATCATAAAACGCATCATGAAGCATAATCATTCATTATACACAATGGAATCAAAACATATCAATCAACACTTCATGCATATACAGATCAACATTTAACATGTATATCATCATTCATTAACAGCAAATATGATTGCAGACACAAGTTAGTTAAGGATACTTATCTTATTAAGAGTTTGTTCTGCAACCATCTATGTCGCTGCAACATTCCACCCAACTATAGGCTCGCGTGCTCTTTAATCTCTCAGCAACACTACCACCCCCGAGCTGGGCATGATTTCGCATGGAATAAGGAACTAAACAGACTTACACATAGCCATGGATAACAACACCACAAGGGTACACAGTTCAGCCAAGCCAACATAGTTGGGTTTATCAGGAGAACACCGGATCATCCAAGCCAACAAAGTTGGATTTATCAGGCGATCTAGGAGCTAGGAAAGGCTAATGCTAAGCTGGTGAGCTCACTAAAGAGCTACAGACACCAACACCAGAGACAAACTTGCTTCTAGAACACCCACACACACCCAACACAAGGAATCCAGTCTCTTCTCTACAAAGTAGTCCCTCAGACACTGATCTTCCCTCGAGTGCTCTTCAGGGGTGGTGGAGAAGAAAGACATCTCAGTAGCTCTCTCTACATGGTTCTCAACCCACCGGGTTTATTAAGCTCCTTAGGCCCACATTCACCACTCCAAAGAAGTTCGAGGACAAATCCACTGCATGCAAGCAGCCAAACAACTATTCAAGCTTTTACAGGGGAAAAACATAGTCAATCCACTGTGGCAAACAACAACCCACAACAACTATGAACCCACAGCAATTCCTCAAGGCAATAGTTGGAGAAATTTACATAGACAACAATGGGAAAGGAAAATTATTCTCAGTCTGTGCATGAGGGGAAAACGACACAGCCAAAATTAAATGTGCATGAGACAACCGACCACACAATGTAGGGACTCATAGCACCCAATTGATCGTCAATACAATCGTTGTAGGACTTGCATAGGCAGAGAAATGGGAGAAAGAAAAGAATACCACTCTATATGAAAAAATCAAAACGCAACCCGTCGAACTATCCAAGAAAATCACAGCCTCAAACCAATGACAGGAAGAACAGAACATTATGCAGCCTGACAATGGTGGTAAAAGACACAAATTCTGCGTGAGCAGAGGAAAACAAATTGATCCGCCAGCCCTCAAATTCATGAGGCCAAGGAAGAGCTACTATGCTCACAGTCCAATAATCGGTGAGGTAGAAAGGAATTGAACCCTCTGCAATGGAAAGTGGAACCTTTTATGTCAACTCGTGTGAGGGGAGACGAATAGACTTGTGATCTCGTGAGTGGATAGACCAACAAATGCGTCGTGGAGAGAGAGTGAGTGGTGTGGGCATGGTGGTGGTTTTCCTACCAGCCAATCGTTGTCCCAACTAACAACAAAAGAAAATAGGGTGGTGGCAACACATGGATTTCCCCCATGAGTTAATGCTGAACATTCCCCTTTCCTTATCCTTTGGAATCATGCCCCTTCTCAATTTAGTTGCAGTGAACATAACTGGCTGGGTTATTAATTAAAATGCACATTTACATGATGTCACAATTTAATATATGTCACATGTCCTAATATACCATCGGTGACCATTCCAAATCCAAAACATAACATAACCAAATCGATGGTGGCACCTTGGCCTTTAGCTCGAAAACCGGGGTGTTACATGCACTTCCATTATTGTCCTGCTGCTACTGCCCACAGCCTAGTCCATGTGCCTATTTGTTCTTAGTTCTTTGAGTATGTCTTGCACTTCTGGGATGGTAGGTTTCTTTGTTGATGATTCTTCATCATATTGTTGGTAATATTTACTCACAAGATCAACAAGTTCGTCCGTCGGAGGTCCCATCGAGAATTTTTATACACTAATAGGTTCTTGCCATTCTACGAGCCAATAATTGATCATTGCCTCCAGTTCTACATCGGTCACTTTGTACCACATTAGAAACCATTTCTTGGTGGGGTGATATCACACTTGAACATGAATAGCATGGGGTCCAATTGTGAAATGTGCAATCCTCTGATATTTTGTCACAACTTCCTCCATTAGTCTTGGAACTTTTACAGGTTCTACTTGTAGCACTTCTTAGTAGATCCAAAATTGGATCGAGTAGTCTGCCAATATCTCTACTTCTTTGACCCACCATAAATTATGATATCTCGCATACTTTCATACCTCTATTGATTTGAAGACCATACCTTGGTAATCATCTGGCTCCATCCAAGCCACTAACGCAATTAAAATGAGGATCCAACTATATGTCAATGATCTTTCACTCACCTTCCTGGCCACTACGTCCTCTGCCAACTGGTTTGTAAGTAAAAGGGGCCAATTCATTTGTACACCTTGCACACACAACTCAACACATGTGATCACCCCAGAATTACATTGAACCAGGTAGTTCTTCCTTACTACTTTATTGGCCAAAATTTTATGTGCCAATACATACAGTGTGGTCATTGATACTATCAATGTGGTATTCCCTCTCATTGCGCTCTAGAGCATAGTGCTTCGTTAGAGTCATTTCCAACTTCCTGACATTATCTTTTCGATGGATATATTGGGAGGGGTCTGGTCCATCCTTGGGTAGCCCCGTTATCTCTAAAATCAACCCTTCCGTGACTTCAGCCGGCTCATTTAACCTTAAATACCATCCATGAAAGCAAACCAAAATATGCTTAATGCATGCATTCACTTCCATCATCTGTGCAAAGTGCGACATATTGATCAACCAAGTAATATAGCTCTAGCTAGCCCACTTTCCCAGTCCTTTGGGATGTGCTCTATCAGCCCACCTGCGACTGCTACCATTATCACATATGGTTCATTCAAAATGTACTCTAGTGAAAGCAGGTCATGGTATTCATATTTCATCTACTTGAGCGTAGGAACGATGTCAAAAGTGCATACGATCCTTTATGGGATCATCAACATCCTTATTAGGTACTTCTGATTCTTTGTGGGTTTCTTGGTTTCTGCACTAGGTGGACTAGGAGGGATATATCTAGGGATGTCCTTGAAAGACACCCCTTCTCTAGTGACAGAATCCACCACTCCTGAGCTCGATGGCCCCATCTGTGCATATTCTTCTCCTTTCTCCCTTGTAGATGTTCTGGTTCATCTCTTCTGTGGTGCCAGAGAGCTATAATTTTGTGTCTTTCTCTTTCCTTTTTGAACCACCGACGATCCGACTTGCATACTAGTGACTTATTCCACAATTTCTATGGTATGAGCGGTGAATCTCACTCACTTAAAATATCTACTATTTCTTGGTTACTCTGCATGCTGCACTAATTCACCTCATGGATTAATAATCATGCGCACTCTTTGGACTTAACAATGTCCTCACTCTTCTCAACCTTTCTCAACAACTCACTCTACAACTTGGTAGCTTTGCAAATCAAATCAATTTTGTATAATGGTTTCTTCTAACCATGTTGTGCTCATTCTTATAGTTCCAAATCAACTCATATTCATCATTATCAAATCAATGGGATCATCATGACCAAATCATGCATTAAATACCCAAATCCATCGTCTATTTTTCCACTCGATGGTTAGATACGCCATCATTATACGTCGCTTCCACAACTGTCTCTAGTTAACTACTTTTAATTCTCTTCATTTAATACTAATTTGACTTCCACTTGCAGCCCTGCAACTGTCATAGTAGGACCTCCTGACGACCATAATAACTCCTATTCTTACGTAACCACCTCCTCTTGGTGCTCCTTCAGTTCATCTATCATCCTATCTACTTTTTTTTTCATTGCACAGTGCCTCAAGCACCACACGGTTCTAGATCCATCCTATAAGGCTTTAGCCTGCTACCATTTACTAGCTTTGGCAACATCACTCCATCTAACTGCTTTAGTTGAGCTGCACCTCCTAAAGTAATTGAATTAATAAGATATGGACCTAACCAATGCATCTGTAACTTACCTGGATGCTTCATGAACCTGTTTTCATAGAACAACACCAAATATCTTTGTTGAAACTATCTGTTATTTATGTGGTGATCATGCCAAGCCTTTAGTAGATCCTTATCGATGCATTTATGGAATCCTGCAATAAAATGCTCCTCCTTGAGCTATACCAACTGCTTCATGTGCTCCTCTAGCGCTCCTTCATCATCCATGCTCATCGATGCGGAAATGCATAGAATCAAAACAATGTATTCCATAGGCATGACTGCCTCTTGTCCATACACCATTTTGAATGGTGTCTATCCCATTAATATCTTGCAAGTGGTGCGATATGCCCACAGGATTGCTAGAACCTTCAAATCCTAGTCATCGTGGTTAGCATTACATATCTTTGTAAGTGCAAGCTCCAATATCTTGTTGAATGCTTTTACTATTTATTTCTCCTGTGGATGGTACGGGGTACTCTTCTTATGTTGTATCTGCAGTTATTTCATCAACATTCTTATCGTGCGATTGATGAAGTGACTCCCTTTCTCACTCAGTAGTATCCTTGAACGTCCAAACTACGTAACAATTTTATCAAACAGGAACCTGGCTGATGTTGCATTGGTGCAATCCACAACTGGTGTGGTGTCTTCCCAGCTCATCAAATAGTGTGTTTCTATAATGATGTACTTTGCATCGATTTTCTTCCCTAGTGGGTTGATAAGTCCCACAAAGTCCACAGCCCATTTATCGAATGGTTGGAGTGTTACTTGTGGTACCGGTGACATCTCATCCCTTCGTGATGGTTTTCCAATGCATTAACAGACATCACAACTCCATGCATAGTTCATCAAGGCATTATGTAGAGTGAGCCACCAAATCCCTGTTCAAAGCACCTTTCTTGCAGTAGCTCGACCTCCATACTGTCCACCAACAACTCCTACATGTGCTTCTTCTAGAATATTCCCTTATTCATGTGGTAGGACACATCACTCAAAATCTCATTGGGTCCTAGTTTATATAATTGTCCAGTGATCAACTAGAAATTTGAAGCCTTAACCACTGACTGCTTCTTCTAACTTGTTGAAAATTCCTTCGGTGCAATTCTCGTCACCAAGAACTGAATTATTTGATCATAATAGTCATCTACCATGTCGAATCAGAACAAAGGTGCATCTTGCAGTCTATCTTCAATATTTGTAGGCTCCTCACCTATCTCTTTTCCGGATAAATGATCAGGGTTGGCATTCAAGGGTCCCAATTTCATGATTAACTCAAAATCAAATTCCTAAAAGAGAAGTATCCAGCGACATATCTCCCCCCCCAACACAGGCTTATGGAATAGGTATTTCAAAGCAAAATGGTCTATAAGCATTTTGAAATGACCACCTAATAGGTAATGCCTAAACTTTTGTAGTGCATATACCATTTCCAGACCTTCTCTCTTTGTTGTCGTATAGATTTTCTCATCAAATGAAAACTTCCGACTAGTGAAAGCAACCAGGTGATCTAGATCCCCCTATCCTGATTGTGCAAGAACCACTCCTAACGTAATAGATGAAGCATCCACATGAACATAGAACTCCTTGTTCCAATATGGGAAAACCAGTATTGGCGTAGAAGACATCTTGGCCTTGAGCGTGTTGAAGCTTCCTTGACATTCTTGACTCCATACAAATGCAGCATCTTTCTTCAATATTTTTGCCATTAGGGCTGTGATCGCAACATATCCTCATATGAAATTGTGATAATACCATATGTGCCCCAATGTTTCTCTAAGAATATTCACATTTGTAGGCATTGGTAAGCTTACAATGAGCACAATCTTTGCAGGGTCAACCAATAGTCCTTGCTTGCAAACAATGTGACCCAACAACATCCCAAAAGGTGCGATGAAAATACATTTTTTTGAATTCAGCGCGATCTGATGTTGTTGACACCTTTCGAGCATCATCTGCATATTTTTTGGATGATCCCTAATCAACCCATACACTTTATAGTCATCCATATAGACCTGTAGGAACTTATGAATAAAATATTTGAATGCAGCGACAACAACATGGGAAAATACCGTAGGCACATTTGTCAATCCAAAAGGCATCACTGTGTACTAAAAGCAATGCCATTCAGTGACGAATGTCATCTTATGGTGATATTCCTTTGTGATTCAAATCTAGTGATAACCAAATAATCCATCCATAAATGAGTGCATCTATTGGCCTCCTACTCCTTCCATCACTTCATCAGTGAATGGTGTCGGAAATGGATCGTGCATACATGCATCATTCAATTTTCTTAGATCGAAACATATCTAAACTTCTCTTGTTTTCTTTCATTGGACCACCATAGGAATGATCCATTCTAATTCTTTGATTGGATCAATTATTCTAGCATACAACATCCTATCAAGCAAAACTTTGACCCTCTCTTTGTATCACGGGTTCAAGCGATACAACCTCTATCTTACTGGTTTCTCGTCTGGCTTTAATGGGATCTTCATCTCCCCTAAATCACCCAAGATCCCTTTCATTTCAAATAATTTCATTTGAAATAGATCTTAAAATTCATGCAACAAATACGTGATATTTTCCATGGTCTCTTCATCCCAATAGTCCCCAAAACTTGCAAGTTTTGGGTTCTCCTCTGTCCCAATGTTGACTTTTATTATCTTCAAAGGAGGATTCATTGGGTCCATCGGTACATCTGGTGTTGCGTCATCCTAAATTCCCTCTATTTCTGGGACATTGATGTTTCTTAGCTCATCATCCTCCTTAGGTCCCCTCTGTTAACACCTATATTGAAATAAAAACAATATAAGACCAAGGGAGAGGTAAGATGGTGTTTTTGAAATACTTTGGTCTAAAGGTATAATACAAAGGTGAGGTGATAAGCTAAAGATCAGCCAAGTCAGCGAAAATCCAAGGTCGTGATTGAGGGAAGGAGCCGATCCATGGCTAATGCTCCCTCCGCCTTTCAAAACATGCGGGGAAGATAGGAGAGGTGCGGACCTTTAACCGCCTGCACCCATCAAAGGCTATAAAACTGATCGGAGATGATCTACGGCCCATACCAAATCCAGTGTGCGGAAGTGCAAGATAGTTAACGGTGTGGAGGTCGGCGGAATCACAGATGCTCCTCTCGATCCGACGGTGGAGGGGCGGAGGAGGTTCACATCCATGGTAGGGATTGATTCCGGGACCATGAGCTGCACGACGGATAAGCCTGGGGGCTGCCAGCAGAATGAGTTAACCTCTGTTTGATCTGACGGTGGATAAGTGACGTGAGCCAGATCGACGATCGTCATGAGTTCCGGAGAGTGAAACTGTGCGGGGGTTAAGCCCACATCTCCCAGTGGAATGGGGTACATGTCATGAAATCCGACGGCTGACAGGCGCTGGGAAATAGATCTACTGCGTAGGATCATTCCGGAGGGAGAAGGTGGACGGAAGATAACTCTAGATCTCCCAGTAGAATTGCATACATGGCGTATGATCCGACGGATGACAGGCGCCGGGAGATAGATCTATGGCGGAGGACGATTTCGGAGGGAAAAGGTGCGCGGAAGGTAACTCCAGATCGCCCAGTGGAATTGCGTACGTGGCACTTGATTCGACGGAGCGTGGTTAAAGGAGGATCACATCGACGGTTGTGGATGGTTCCGGAACTTAGAGTTGCGCGATGTTTAAAATCAGAAGGCTCAGCGGAGGGACGCGTGACGCGTGATCTGACGGCCAGGAAATTGCACAGAAGAGATCAACGGTCGGTAATGAACCTGGAGGAGGAAGATGCATGGTTGTTAGAGATAAGTAGTGGTTGCAGAAATAAATGCTTCCCACGTGTCTAATCAAGGTGGTCCTATAAAGGCAAAATCGACCTCTCTTGCGATTACTTTATTCCTCGGGGCCCAGCGAAAAAGGACCTGTCGATTTGGACGCTTCCAGTTGTCAGTACCAGGCACATTCCGAGCACACGCATCCACAGTGAGCCAGGTAGGATCTTAATCCTGTAACTCTTTCACCAAATTATCAGTATAAATTAGGAAATGGATCAACAAAGTGAATCCTCTGTGTCTGGTCGGGTCCCGGATGAAAGAGAAGAGTTCTTGGTAGATAGGCACAGAGGTGTCTGCGACCCTTTCCTGTCTACTGGTAGTGTATCCGATAGCAAAGAGTGACTGTGGTCTTATTATTCACAGGGGAATGACGTCCTGAATGTATGCAAGTCTTTTTTATACTTTTTCGCCCTAGAACAAACCCTCCATTTCCCTGAATTTGCCGAATGGTGCGCAGAAAATTATTCTCCCTCTCAGAGAGTCATTGTGAGTACGTCTGCGTCGAGGATATTGTGTAAAATCGATGCTTCGGTCATTAGAGAAGTTCTTAGTTTTCCCGAGGGTTACCCTGTAAACCGTGAGTCTGTAAATGAAGCTGTCCTTGCCGATTTTTTCAAAAGTTGCAAAGGTGATGCTCGCTCTCGGTTCTTGTCAAGTACCCTGAAGGAAGGTCAGTCCCTTGAGGGCCTTTCCTTGCCTTACCCCTTGCACATTTTTAGAACTGAGGTGCAATTGGTAATGTCTTTAGTTTGCCAAGTGTTAGGTTTAGATGAGGATTGTCATATAGGTGAGGTTGTCCTTGGTTTCCTGCTAAAATTAAATTCTTTGTATCCCGAGTCCCAGTCCGTTCCCGTGCTCAATTTAGATGAGTATCTTGCCGAAGCGATCCACCTCCAGTTGACCGAATTTCCCAAGGTCCAGTTTTTTAGGTTTCAAAAACACCTGCTTCATATGTTGTTATGCTCTAATGTCACAGAATTGAAGTTCTTAAGTACCCTCTCCTCTTCTGATTTGCCAATGAAAATCCACTTGATCCAATTTGCCAATTCGATCATGTCCGAAATGTTCAGAATGTTGTTCGATGAAGAATTGCCCTGGGTCCTCGAGGAGATGAAATGTTTGATGCAATCTTCACCCGAAGGGCGGGTGGGGGACTGGTTCTTGTACAAAGATTATGCAGTTTTGAGAGTGTATGGCTTTACTGGTCAACCTTACAGGTTGCCATCATTTTTAACGCCAAGGATTTTTGCTCTAGAGTTTATGAGGCAAAGGTTGTTGTCAGAGGAGGAGCACTTCGGTGCGTTCAGAAAATCATTGAATATTAAATTCCCAGTTAAGGTCGGCCCTTTCATTTTTAAAAGCAAAGGTGCCCTCACATGTATAGAGAAATTGATGGAAGATATGGATTTCATTAAGGATGTAAATATGAATTATGACCCCTACCAGGTGATATCATTAAGAAAGCAAGCAAACAGGAACAAACCGTTTGAACATCAAGCTGTTGAAGGGTTAGCTGAGACGGCTAATTTGCTGCAGTTCACTGACGAGTCCAGAGCTGAGACAGAGGCACATCCTGCATCTCGTTCAGAGATCCAAATCACAGAGGGTGTCAGTGTTGCAGTCAAGAGGAGTTCGGCCGAGGATGAAAACATGCAAGTGGACGAAGGAACGTCCCATAAAAAGGAAAAGCTGTTCGAAGTAGGTGAAAGTGTGAGTGAAGAGATGTCCGGTGTTTTCAAAAGAGCAACCTTGGTCCCCATGAAGACCTTTTAGGTCAGTCAAGTTTCTTTTAAGGATTTAGAGAGTGATGTTAACAATCCAGAATCCGGCCCCCTGTTTAGATCTAAGGAAGAGCTCAAGGCGAGCTACCTAGAGAAGAGGAAGCAATCCATGGAGGAAACGAGGAATCTGTTTCCAAAGGTCAGGATAAGCAAGCTGCAAGTGTTGGTAGACAAATTGGAGGTCCAGTTGAAACATGAGAAGGTGGAAAACAGAGCAAATGTTATTCAGGTGAAAAAGTTACAAGCAGACATAGCCAGTTCAGACAGTACCGAGGCCGTAAGGAAGTTACTGGAGGAGAAAGATAATGCCTTGAAGATTTTAAAGAAGAAATTAAAGATGCCTGGCTCAGAACATGTCCAATCAACTGAATTGCTAGCCCTCCACGAGGAAAAGGACAAACTCCATCAGGAAATGATGGAATACAAAGGGAAGGCAGGTGAGCTGTAAGAGGAAAAAGATAAGTGGAATGCTGAGAAGGAGGAACTGCTGTCCCAAATCTCCATGATGAAGAAAGATCAGACAGAAGAAAAGGAGATTATGGATGAGCTGATAAGCCAAACCCCTACCGGAGACGACTTATCTATTGTGAACATCCAGAGGCCGTTAGATGATTTTTCTGTAGATGATCTATTAGTGTCTATGTCCCAGGTAAGTTTAAAAGATGAGGAAATCAAAGAGTTGACAACCGAGAATGAAAAGGTGAAAGCCGAGTTAACCAAGGTAAGTGAAGAGATGCAGTGGCTCTTGTAGGACAAGGTCCAATTACAGAAAAAGGTCAATGAGCTGAAGGAGAAATGTATTGGGAAGGGCCCCCTTCAGGGGGCAAAACATATTATTTGCGATACCCTCGGTATTGAAATCACCAATTTCCGGCATTACCTAAATTATTTTGATGATTTGTGTGGATTGATACATTCGGCCCAGCAAAGGTTGAGATTGGTGAACGAGCACATGGCGAAGAGACCCCTAACGACAGCTCAAAACACCTTGAATTTCCTAAATTCATTAACGTACCAAAAGTGGAATGACATGGGTATAAAGGACAGGGTCTCAATAGTCCTGTCAGCAAAGAAGATCATTCATAAACACCAGTTAATGAATATTGTTCAGGACAAATCAGAGGAATTGGCTGTGCAGGTCAATAAGTTCAAAAAGGAATTTGAGGGGCTGTTCAATGATGGGTTGCCATGCTTCTGGAACGAAAAGGGTCGAATGCTCCAGCAGGAACATTACAACAACCTGCTTGTCAGAGCTCGCATGTACCATTCGAAGTTTAGTGACTTGTAGAAGAGCTTGTTAGGACAGACCATTGTGGACGTGCTATCAGGAGATTTCGAGGTCCTACGGAAGTTCGCATTCATCAAAGCCAGATTGCCGAAAAAGTCTTATGAGACATACATGGAGCTCGAAGTAGCCATTCGGGAGATGATGGAGAGCGACACCCCAAGTCCCGAGCAGTGGAAGGCGGTAGAGCGGCTAGGGAAAACCAAGTTTATTCTTCCCCCGTAGGAACAGGTGTCAAGTACTGCAGAGCTGATCTGGCAAAAGTGAGCAAGGACGTGGGGCTGACGAAGCAGAGGCGTGGAGTTGTTGGGACGAGGACGTGAAAGCTGTTAGGACAAATTTTGTTATCCAGTCGATTCATGCTTTGTGATTGGTTAGGAATAGAATTGTAACAACTTCCTGGTGGTGTAGGATTTCAGTTACAAACTCTGATTTACGCCAATCATTCTGTTATTGATCTGCTGGAGGCAGACTTATTATTTGATCTATAAATTTGTATCTCTTTTATGAGATGGGGGTTGGAACCCATCATAGCAAGTGATTTGTGGAGAACATATTGGTCTTATTTTTTGAATACCAAATGGATGCATGAGAGTTCTTTTTTCAGAGATTCATGTGTCATGGTCATGGTAGTCTGTGCTTTCTTTCTCTGTGTAATCGTAATTTTTCCTGTGTAACGCTCCATTCTGTTTTTCTTTCATAACTAGAACTTA